>PVJH01023310.1:0-35052 GCA_004026705.1 Nesogale talazaci | reverse complement strand
CAAGTCCTGCTTCACCACGCTCCTGGAATATACATCTCTTGAGCTGGGGACTGTCAGACTCTGCCGTCTGGCTGACTGTTGGTGATCTGCCTTGCTGTTTGCTGCTTGTGGCAGGATAACCTAAATTGCCTTACAGAGGAGTACCCGGTGGCCCTCAAGACTACAAGGACTGCCAGTGTACTAGATATCTCATGCAAATGAGTTGCACTTAGCCATTTGTACTGCTTTATAGATTAGTTAACTGTTTATTTCTTACATTAGATACCTTTATATCTATATAAATACATAGAATTATTAGTGTCCTGGTTTTGTTTCTCTAGAGAACCTGTCTAACAGAGTCTTTCACCTAGCTCCACACTTTCCTGATTCATTCCTTTAGCTACATGCACCAGAACTTCACTCATTTCTCTTGTTCAATCATATCCTTTGTATTGTATTGCTATGTTTTTAAGTTGCTGGATGGTTTATCTTGGTTCCTGTGTCTCAATGCTGAGAAAATTTCACGTGGCACAAACACTTTTGTAAATCCAAGCAACTTTTTTGAGGGAAAGGGACGTTTCAGGTATAGCAGTCCCAGAAAGTACACACTATTCCTGGAATGTGTGCAAGGCTGTGGGGGAAGGCACAAGAGTTCATGACTGAGTTGGCTACTTCAGGGCAGCACGGAAAACCACACAAACCCTTAGAAATGATGAAAGGAAACAGGAGCACAGAACCTGAGTCCATAGCCGAGAGAGAGAGAGAGAGAGAGAGAGAGAGAGAGAGAGAGAGAGAGAGAGACAGAGAGAGACAGAGAGAGACACCCCAAGAGAGTCATTCAGATGCATGCATGCTCAAGGTGGGATTTAGCGTCAGGCTGCTGTTTATGCCCCTGTCCCACTGGCTTGAGGGTGTGTGTGGTTGAGGGTATTGGTTGATCATATTGGCAGAATTTAGGTGCATGTGCAATGTAATGCAGTCGGTGCTTAGCATTGGCCCAGGGGATCTTAGCCTGTGTGTACCCAGTTTTGGATTTACCCCATAGGTGTCGAATGTGTGCCTGATTTCCTTTTGTATTGTGGCATCACCAAGTAATTTTTGTTTAGCAAAGGCATTTGATGGACACCACTCCCATGATCCCTAAGATTTCTACCTGTCCATACCACTTTCTGTGTATCTCTTCATGAGTTGAAGAACATTTGAGGCTATTTCTAAATCTTTAGATAACAGGAATCATGTTTCCACAATCTTCCCAAACAAGCTGTTTGTGACTAGGTTTTTGGTTCTCTTAGACATATACCTAGATGTGGAGTTGTTGTTTAACCATTTGAGGAATTTTTAGATGGTATCTAAATGAGACTGCCTGATTTTGTTTTCCTGAGCAATGCATGAAGGTTCTTATTTCTCCATTTTCTGCCCATTCCCTTCCCAGTTGCCTTTCTTTTAAGTTTTGAGTTTAGCTTCTTGCACTCCACAGCTTTTATCACCCCCTCAGGGACTGTGTTAGTAAACAATTGCTAGTGTTTGTTTCTGACCAGCACTCGCAGGGACAAGGCAGTTTTCCTTGGATAAGATATACCCAAAAGGTCAACTTATGAGTAGGGCTTTTCCATGCTCCCTGGTGGGAGCAGGAAGCCCAGCCTTGCTCCTGGAGAGCTGCTGTTGGATTTGAACTGTCAACCTTGTGGGCTGCAGTCCTGCACACAACCACTAGGCCACCAGGGCTCAGCCATGAGTAGGGTTTTCTAGGGAATTTAACAACACTTCTCCAACAATGAGACTTTCTTTCAATGAATGAAACCCTTCTCTGATCTCTCCAGGAGCTGCTAGGAAGAAATGGAGAGAAATTGAATGAAAAGTTGAGATGGAACCCAGAGATTAAAAGTAAAGAGATGCTTTATTGAGATAGGGAAGAGCTTTTGGGAGGGGGAGGGACAGCAGAGAAAGGGACAGGAGTACCTTGGGTGGGTTCCCAGAACCAAGGAAGGCCAGGGAACCCATTCCTGGTATTGGGGCTGTGGGATATATATATATATGGTTTGAGCTATGGGCATAAAGGCTGATAAAAGAAAAGGAGGGGGGTTCATGATGCATTTGCAAGTTTTGGGTTGAGAGATGACTTGTGAGCAAATCCTCTCTCTCTCTCTCTCTCTCTCTCTCTCTCTCTCTCTCTCTCTCTCTCTTTCCCCAAACCAGCTTCCCATAACGTAAGTGGGGACAGCTCCATGCCCTGCCCAGGTAGAGATTGTGCCCTACCTGGGGAGATAAGGAGATACCAGAAGCAGGGGTCACACAATTCAGCGGAGTGTTTATTTCCTTCTTGTGAGACTGGGGCAAAGGGGTGTGCTGGGATGCCTGGTCCAGGGGGCTGCCTGGTCTCACCCTGGCCCGAACAGTGAATAAATTAATTTACCTCAAAACTCACTGTGATTACCAAAAGTCACCATTTTGTCCCAAATAATGATCCTGTGGATTGTTGTAAGTATTTTGGTCAATTACTAGAGTTCTGTAGAGTTGATTTTAAACAATATTTGCCAGTATTGAAGTTGCCTTTTTGAGGGTGGGTATTTTCAAAAGTTCTTACGCCATTGTAATCACTGACATTATGCCAACTTGTGTCCAATTATCAAGAAGTTACTTTCTGGGGTCAGTCAGAAGCACAGGTAAAGACGAGCCAGAAGAGAGCCAGAAAAGAACAGAAAGGGAAAAAAGTTGGGAACCAGAAAGAAGCAAATTGTGAGCAAAAAGATACTTGTTTGCAAAAGATACTAAGGAAAAAATCTTTTAAGGGCCTATGTCTGAAAGAATGCTAAGAAATACAGATGGTATTATTTTAGAACTCTAAAGAGTAGATTCATATTCACAGGATATTTCTTCCTATCACATCATGCATTGAATGTGAAGAAGAGATAAAGTCAATCTTTTTCTTTTCTCTTCACATTGTTTTTTTTTAAAGGAGGAATAAAGCATTTAAATAAAAATATTGACCAAATTTAAACCAAAGCCTAGGGAAATGGAGCACATTGAATTTAAATGTACTGTATTAAGACACTTATTTCAGAGCCAACAAAATGCTTTTAAAGGCTGAGCCTTCCCAGAGTTCACAAATATAACCTTCTTTCTCTCTATGGACTAAGAAAGTATAAGTTTCTTAATGACAGAAATTTACAACGTAAATACCATTGTAGTGCTCAGCTCACTTTTATAAAATAAGAATGGGGAGGGCATTTGATTTCCACTATGAAAGGGCAGCTCTGCTAACATACTGGTTATGAGTTGAGTTGTGAGCCACAAAGTCCTCAGTTCAAAACCACCAGTTAGCGCAAGGGAGAAGGATGAAGCTTTCTATTCCTATAAGAAAGCAATGGAACTGATGGTTCTGGGTTGGAAGGTGGGTAGGGTTTGAGAGAGGAGGAGGAAGAGATGTGGGAAAGGGAGAGGGAAACCAACAAACTCAGGGACAGCTGAACAACAAAGAGTCTAAATCGATGACATGTAGGTTATAGAATGCCTGGTGGTGTCGGATCAACAGTAATGTAGCTGAGAGGAAGCACTGAGAGCAAAATGAAGGTCAAATATCATGGTGAGGCAGGAGGAAAATAAAAGGAAATAGAGGAAATAACTTATAAATAAAAGCTATATAGAGAGGTTTAAATAAAGACATGGATATATTTAAATATATTAATATGTAAAGACAGGGGTATTGGTTCCTGTATTCATGTTAAAAGTTCCAAGGGTGCAGGTAGACTCTGGGCTCTACGTAAGTCTTCTCTCAACCCAAGAACTCTGTTAATAAAATGCACACACACACAACAAAAGAAAACAAAACCTCAAATAAATAGAACACCAATGACCAAAATAAGTAAATAAAATAGTAATAAAATGAAAAACCTCTAAAGGACTGTTGATCTTTTGGTGTGTCCTCTGGTTGAGTTCCATGGCTTCTGACTGACGGGCCCAAAAGTGTATCCTTGGCACTCCCTTAGGACCTTTCTGCTCTGCACCCACCCCCAATAAAATGATTAAAAATGAAACAACAAGAACACTTTGTTTTAATAATCTAACACTGTGTGATATCCAGCTTTCCAACACGATCCCTGAAGGCAAAATGGGTGCATAGCAAATGTGATGAAGAAAGAGGATTATGCTTGGCGATGAAAAGCTCTAGAGTCTGAGTTCTTAAAGACTTGAAGCTAACCAAGTGGCCATCTCACAAGGAAGTAACAAAGTCCATTTGGAAGAAGCACAACAATTTGTGTGATCATGTGGTATCAGGTACTAAAAGATCAAAAACAAACAATTCTATCTATGTGAACGAAAGGGGTCAGCATGGAGACCCAGAGCCCATCTGTAAACAATTGGACATTCCCTCACTGCAGGGTCACATGAAAGGGATGATTCATCCAGGCTGCAGTATCATATGTCTTTAAAGTTTCTTCCCCCCACCTTCCTAACCCCAGTTCTATCTCACAAATCTTGCTAGACCAAAGTATATACATTGACACAGATAAGGTCCCATTGACACAGATTGACTCAGTACATGGATTCCAGGACAGATGTATACCTCAGAAACAGTAATGGGAGAAATAATACCGTGAGGGTATAGGAGTTTGGGGTGAGAGTAAGGGGAAAATGATAGCAATGATGGATATATAACCACTCTCCACACCCCCACCAGGGGGACAAATAATAGACAGTGTAATGTATGTGCATTTATAGAATTTATTAAGGATTCAGGATGGTGGAAGGATTGGAGAAGGAGTGAAAATTGAGGAGTTGGTATCAAAGGGCTCAAGTAGAAAATAATGTTTTGAAAATGATCATGGCAACATGTATAAAAGTTCAGTAGATATGAGTATTTCAAGAATTGCTATAATATCTCCAAGAGTCACAAATAAAATGATTTTTTTTTCAAAAAGACACTAAAAGAGAGACACTAAAAGAAAGAGTTAGGCTTGTGAAACCTAAAAGGGAAGCTCCACCCTGAGTTTTACTGTTACCATTAGCCAAAATGGACTCAATAGCTGTGAAGTTCTTTGTTTATTTGTTTCATTTAATGGATTTTTCTGTGTACTTGTTTTTTGAAAATCATTTTATTGGGGACTCATACGACTCTTATCACAATCCATCCATCCATCTATTGTGACTCAAGCACACTTGTACATTTTTTGCCCTCATCAGTCTCAAAACATTTGCTTGCTTTAAAACCTTTTTTAATAAATCATTTTATTGGGGGCTCTTACAGCTCCTAACTTTTATATCAATTGTGATATAATTTTATCAATTTTATATCAAATGTATCAAGCACATATGTACATATGTTGCCATCATCATTTTCTCCCCCCTTTTTAAAATTTGGGATTTGTACAACTCTTATCGCAATGATACATCCATCCATCATGTCAAACACATGTGTATACTTGTTGCTTTCATCATTCTCAAAACACTTGCTTTCTACTTGAGCCCATGGTATCAATTCCTCATTTCCCCCTGTCCTTACCCCCATCCTCTTCTCCTTCATGAACCCTTGATAGTTTATACATTACTATTTTGTCATATTTTACACTGTCCTATGTATTTAGTCACCCAGCTCTCTGTTGTCCATCCCTGAGGGAGGAGGTTATATGTTGGATCCTTGTAATCAGTTTCCCCTTTTGACTCCACCTTTCCTCCACCCTCCCAGTATTGCCTCTCACCACTGGTCCTGAAGGCATCATCTTTCCTGGATTCCCTGTGTTTCTGTTTCATATCTATAGCAGTGTACATGCTCTGTCTAGCCAGATTTTTAAGATAGAATTGGGATCATGATAGTGGGGGTGGGTGGGGAGGGAATCTTTAAAGAACTAGAGGAAAGTTGTATGTTTCATTGTTGCTACATTGCACCCTGACTGGCTCGGCTCCTCCCTGAATCCCTTCTGCAAGGAGTTTTTCAGTTGCCTAAAGATGAGGGTTTGGTCCCCAATCTGCACTCCCATCCACAATGATAAGATTTTTTTTTGTTCTTTGTGGCCTGACACCTAATTCCTTAGATCCCTCATGCTTAGAAATATGGGGTTTATTAGGAAAGTTAGCAGGCAACAATTCCTGTGAGAAATACCCAGGATACAGTTGTTCAGTCAGAAATGTTTCTTCTCTGTTTGCCAACAAGTTGGCCTTTCTCCGGGCTTCACTTCTGGCATGAACCTTGTGGAGCTCAGGCAACATTACAAAGCTCTTTAAGGGCTGCAAATAAAGGCCTCATGGGCATGCCACTCCACTATAAGCCTCAACCCGAAGACACGCAGGTCCAGCTCCACAGATCAGCAAACTGAATTTACCCAATTAAGAGCTCCGAGCACCCGATTTCCTAAGCCTGTCTCATCCTCAGGCACTCGACTTGACTTGCTCTCCGGGCTGGAATGTTCACGGTTAGGTCTTATGTTCTGGCGCCTTGTTCTACTGCTACTGCTCCTCTGTCATTCCCCTGGTGTCAAGCTGTCTTCTGGATCAAGGAGATCCAATTCCTAGGAATTTAGGGATCCAAAACACACTCTACTCTTGACATTTTGCTCTTGCTGCTAGTGAAGTTCACATTCTCTGCTTCTGTACGGGCTCACTTTATACACTGTAGTGTGACATTCATAGTTGATCAGAGCTGAACAATATCTCAGAGCTGTAGCATGTAATCCAATTAGTATTTCCTCCTAACTTGCTCCAGCATGTATCAGGGGAAAGTCACTTGATGGGAGTAACAATGACTAAGTATGGCTGGAATAGCCATAAATAATTCACTGCATTGCTGCACTCCTATCTTAAAAAGGGAGCTCATAAACGAATCTGATTCGATTTTTAATTACTGATAATTGTCTGATGCAAAACCATGAAAGGCATAGCACTTATGTCACTATCCTTTCCATGAGTCATATAGGTAATTCATTTCAAGAAATATTGTCTTTAATGATAAATCTGCCTTCTCCTATATTTTCCTCCTGGGAATATTTTATATAGAACAAACACAATTGCCAGGCATTAGCATTTTTAACACTGAGTTATCTGAGAAGAGCATAAAGATTATAACTAATGGAAAGTTATGATTTTGTATTCAGATAAGCCTCTGTTCAGATCTCCAATCTCTCACAGACTGTGTGACTTATAAGACATTTCTTAACATGATCCTTTTTTGCTTGCCTTTGAAGTAGAGGTAGCAAATACTTCATGAACTATTGAGTCTAAATGACATTTGTTTTTGTTGCTACAAGAACCAGTGAATACAGTAGGCAAAGAAAGAGTAGTTATTTTCTTAGGGGGGTTTATAGAGACTGTAGTCATAGTCATAGTCATGGCCACCAGGAGGACACATTGGGTGACTTCACTTGTAATGTGGTGGAGGCACTGCATCTTCAGGCTTCTTCTTCCCCTCTTGTCGTCTACCCATGCTTTGCATTAGCTCCTTGAGGAATCTCTGGAAAACACGCAAGGGAAGTCATTCTTCCTGGAGCCTTCCCATCAACACTGAAATAACTACAGTTAAGTTAAGTTCTTGGATCACTGAATTGTTTCCAAATCCACCATCATTTCTTATCTCAGTCTCAGTAAAAAAGCTGAAGGAAGGGGGCATACATTAATATATATATAATCGCATGTTAAGTGGATATATATAGGTATGCACAATCTTTATGTTATATGTATATGCATATACCAAAAAACTCTCTACCGCCGTTGAGTCTGTACTGACTCACAGCGAACTTCTAGGACAAGGTAGAATGAGTCCTTCGATTTTCCGAGTCCGTAACTATCTACAGGAGGAGAAACCCATCTTTCTCCCATACTTGAATACATGTCCAAGTAAATACATACTTCTTTTTCCTTTTTCCCTGCAAACCATTGTTAGGATTCATTAGAGTAGCAGGATGAACTGGTCTATTAAAGCCAATGTCAGTTTCCCTTAGTATTTCTCTTTCATTGTGGATATGAGATCACCTTATATCCTGAGAGTGACATGCTATGACCAATCTACCAACGTTATCATGTAAGTGTGGTGCATTTAGAATTGTGCGATAGAAAAAAATGCAGTTTTGCAAATAAAATCTCTTTGTTAAGTGTCTCAAAGCGATTTCATCTCATAATGATGCTATGCACAGGTGCAGCTGGATTGGGGATTGGGCCAGGATTGGCTCCCGGCAGGAGAGGGGCGGCATCTGCTCTTCCAGGAGTTTCAGGTGGTGAGAGGGAGACAGAGGTCTGGCACTCCAGTGGCTTTCTCCAGGGCCTGGGCATGTCTGTAGGAGGTGGAGTGGAGTCCAGTCAAATGACTCCTGGCTCAGTGTATACTCACCTGCTCCCTTTTCCCAAAGGAAACAAGTGACACACCAATAATTGTACTATGAGACCATGCCAGATGACCTGGATATAACATAGCCACAATTGACAGTAGGGTGTGACGGGTTGGGGAGCATGGGCCTCAGAGTGCGTCTGACAAGGACAGAATCAGCATCTCATTCTTTGGGCTCTGGATCATTCAAAAACCTTGCCTCTGGACTCAGCTGTGTGATTTCCTAAAAACTTTGACTGCAACAGTGCGTGGTTGGGTGGAGGTGAGCAAAGATATGTAAAATATGCACTGGAAAGTGTTTTTCTACAATAGGGGCATTTTGCAGTCATACATGCCTTCCACTGCAGAGATTTTTCACAGATGTTTTAATTTGATTCATATGATAGTATTTCTATGTTCTGGGCCAGGAATAAGTTCCTTCTCTAAATTTGAAGCTCGAACCAACAATGTGGGGGTGGAGATACCCAGGAAGATATGGGTTAAAGAAATAAATGTTAGCATGAGGTGAGGCCAGAAATCAACAATGTGGGGGTGACCTGAAGGACAGATTCTCAAGTGAAGCTCTCAGGGTACGAAGTAGGTTTTTCTATCCATATTTATCTGAGATAGAAAAATAAAAAGAAATGGGCATAGTGACAGGGAGGAGACACAAGTTCAAGAAAAGATTAAGGTGGAACACCTCCTTGCTGCTCTTGGGTGATTTGGAATCACACTTGGGTGTGACTCAGTGATCTCATATGACAGAGTAGAATTGCCCCATTAAGTTTCCTAAGACATACTTTCATGGAAGCAGAGTGCAAATTCTTTCTCTTATGTAGTCATTAGGTAGGTTTAAACCTGCACATTTTTAGCTAGCAGGTGAGTGTTTCTGACGTCTTTATTCCCCATTCATTGCTATCAAGTAAATTCTGAGTCATAACCATCCAATTGGATAGAGTAGAGGTACTCATAGAATTTCCAAGGCTATAGTCGTTTTTGTTTTTTTCATTTTATAATAATCTATTGACATAGCTTACACAATTCAGTATATCCACTCACATGCAATTCTGCTATTCAATCCTATCAAGTGGATTTAGATAATCATCAATGCAATCATCTTCCCTCCTGGTCCTCTCCCCCTTCCTGTAGAATCAGGGAACTATTCTGTTACTCCTGATAGTTTCTACAGGGTTAACTATCTTGATTTCCATGTACCGAATAATCTTAAATATAGAAGTGAATGTGATTAATGAGGTAAAACAAATAACAGCCTTAATAATAAGGAGAGGAAATATTAAAGAACTAGCAGATAATTATGTAGTTCATCAATGCCATACTGCACACTGGATTTATCATCTTTTCTGTGTGGTCCTTCTGAGAGGGACTGGCTATTTACTTGCAAGTCAGTTTGGGGTCACATTTGCATCCATGTCCCTTAACATTGAGTGGATTGTATATTTTCAAACTTCTGATAACTCTTTTGTCATCACATTATAATCACACAAGCTGGTGTATCTCTTCCATGTTGTGGCAGTCATGTGCTTATGTTAATTTTATGATTGAAATGTAATCTGGAGATAGCCATTGAGCAGCCAATAAGGCCTCTCTGTGGGCATGGCTTTCTCCTGAGACTTTTGGGAAAGTTCGCGATATTTTCCTCATGAAGGTGAGAAGCTGTCTTCCCCAGTTGTTGGGCGTTAGTCTCAGAGACGATGAATCACAGAAAAGACAAGATGGCAGCCTCCGAGAACCTGGAGGAGCTGGTGGAGAGACCGCATGGTTTTGCCCTGATGGAGCCAGACCTCTGAGGCTGGCCACATGGAGACCTCTGCCAGCGATGAGTTGTTTCTGCAGTTAATGGACCCTGAGACCTGGAAGCGGGGAGCCTTGTGGAGACCCCTGTCAGCGCCAGGATTCTGCACCAACTGACCTGTGACTTCGTGAGTTGGAAGGAGACTTTATAGACTGATTTCAGGCATATGCACTAATATCAGACTTATGACTTTGAACTGGCCTGGGCTCAATGTCCTGTTCCTCTTGTATATAAACCTTTTCCTTATACCTATATGTGTGTCCTTGAATTTGTTCCCCTAGTCTACCCAGACTAACACACATGTGGACCTTGTTACTTTGCTACTAGGGGGCCACTTGTTTAATTATAAGCCTTTGTGACCCCAGACACTATATCTTTTGATAACTGGCACCATTAGCTTTCTTCACCACATTTGCTTATGTACCCATTGTGTCTTCAGCTATTGTGCCAGGAAGGTGAGTATCATCCAATGCTACATTATTAAAACAAACCATTCATGTATTGAGGCAGGATTTAAATAGAAGCCCAAAGTCCATCTGCTTCCTTCCAAAGTCTACTGCACCCACCCCTCACAATTATGCAAGGCTGTAATCTTTAATGTATGGGACTTCCACTTCTGTTTTTTTTTTTTCCTAGAAAGTAGCTAGTAGGGCCTTTTCTGTAACAGCCAAACACTTAACCACTGTGCCATAAGGCTTATTGATATATCACCACAGCCAAACTTATTGTCATGGAGTCGATCCTGCTCAATACATAGAGACATGACACAAAATTTGTGAGATTGCAATTCTCTTTGGGAACAGTCTCACCTTTCTTCTGCAGACCCTTGAGTGTGTCTAATGCCTAACCTACAGTGCTATTAGGGCACTTTGGCAGTCCATTAGGTCATGAGAGATATAAATCTATCGTTGTAAGGTAAACATTTATGAAGCACCAGTGTCATTGTGGTACTTGTGTTCTTTTGGAGAGTGATAGAATTCAATCTTCGGTGTATGTGATAACTAACAAAGTATTATTACTTGGGTTCCAGTGTATGCTTGCAGGAGCATATTCTAAACAAAACATGCTCAAGTGGGCTGAGCCCCGGTGGCGTAGTGGTTTTGCGTGGGACTGCGGCCCACTGGGTTGGAGGTTCAAGTCCAGCAGCAAGGCTGGACCTCCTACTCCCACCACCAGGGGGCAGTGATGCCCCTCCCCCCCCCAAAAAAAACAAACAAACATGTTCAAGTATGTCTCTGAAAGCAGCCTCCTCTCAGTGACAGTTTGTTATGCTGTGGCGGTTCATGCTGGAAGCTATGTGGAAGCATTGTGCTGCAATGCTGGAAGCCATGCCATTGGTATGACAAGTACCAGCCAGTTCACCCAGACTGAACTGGTTTCATCAGAATTTCCAGACTAAATTCTGATTAGGAAGAAGGAAAAAAAAGTTGTCTACTACCAAGGGATTAGCCAGCAACAAACATTATCAGATATAGTGCCAAAGGATAAACCTCTCAGGTGGAAACCAACCGAACAAATGACCAACCAACCAACCAACCAACCAACCCATTCATTGCCATCAAATCGACCTTACAGGACAGTGCGAGAACTGCCCTGTGGGTTTCTGATATCATACCACTTTATGAGAGTAGAAAGCCTTGTCTTTATCCTCAAGATTTTTTTGAATTACTGATCTTGAGGTTAGCAGACTAAAGCATAACCGCTGCAGGGAAAAGGCACTGAAAATATTACTAGAGTTGCCACTTCAAAATAGAGCTGAGCTTAATGACAGTGATAAAGCAAAGCTTTCAGAACACTCATTTACAGACGGGGCTTGCCACAAAATGAGAAGATGCACCAGAAGCATTTACTAATAATTAGAATGTTCAATATCCATACTATGAATCTGGGGTATTGGAGCTGTGAAGATAAAATGGAAAGTAAAAGTTTTGTATTCTAGACATGAACGAGCAGAAATTAACTGGTGTGGACATTTTGAATTGGATATTCACATGGTTTAATATATCAGGAGTGACATCTCTGAGATGACATCACATTCATTACAGAAAAGAACCATATTTTAAATCGACATATGAGGAAGAACAGGCAATACAACTATTAAGCCAATGATGAAGAAATTTGAAGAATTCTAGCAGCTTCTTCCATCTGAAATTGATCAAGCAAGCAACTGATAATCATTAGTGATTGGAATACAAAACTGGAAACAAAGAGAAAAGATAAGTAGTTGGCAATTGCGGACCTGGTAATAGAAATAAAGATGGAGAGCACATGATAGGATTTTTAAGACTAATTACTTCTCTAATGAGAATATCTTTTTTCCCCAAAAAACATGAACACTGAATGATCACATGGATTTTTCCAGATCAAAATCACTGTTTCTGTAAGAAGGGGACGATGGAGAAGCGCAATACTAACAGCCAAAACAAGACCATAGATTGATGGTGAAACAGACCTTCGATTACACATATGTACTGGCAGGTTGAAGTTGAAGGTAATTAGATTAAGTTCAGAGGAGCCAAAATATAATCCTGAGTATATCATATCTTAAATTTAAAGATCAACATATGAAAACATTTAATATACTGAATTCTATGAATGAAGATGAGTTCTGGGAAGATATCAAGAGCATAATGAAGAAAGAAAAGGATTGTTGAAAATACTGAAAAGAAAGAAAAGACTAAATTTGATGTTGCCAGAGACTCTGCAACTTGTTAGGGAATCCTTAGTAATTAAAGGCAATGGAAAAATTAATAAAGCGAGGGCTGAGCCCGGGTGGTGTAGTGGTTGTGTGCAGGACTACAGTCCATGGGCTTCGTGGTTCAAATCCAGCAGCAGTTCTCCAGTTGCAAAGCTGGGCCTCCCACTCCCACCAGAGGACAGTGATGCCCCCCACCCAAATTAATGATGCAAAAGCTGAACAGAACCTCTCAAAAGGCAGGTTACGAAGTAAAGGTACAGTATTGCAGTCAAATGTGCAAAGACAAAGAGAACCAAAAGGGAAAGAGATGCTTAATATATTTCATGCTGAAAGTACTGAAAATAATTTTCCAGCCTTGAGTGGTAAATTGAAGGATTCTGTGGGCAAAATACTCCCTAGACTATCAAAAGAAAATGAAACAAGTACACAGAGTCTTCTACCAAAAATAATTTGTTTGCCTTCAACCATTTTAATAGGTAGCATATAGCCAAGAACAAAGGTATTTAAAGAAGAAATCTAAGCTCCATTGAAGGTATTAAGAAAAGAGAAGACTCCAGGATACATAAAGACCAACTTAAATCTTTCAACAAACTTATACAGCACAGCTACCTGCCACATGCTAGGGAAAGAATTGGCAAACTAGAAAATTCCACTGATCAAATATCCTAAGAATAAGAGAGTAGGCAAGAACAATTTAACTAATAAGCTGAAGTACTACTTACTGATTCAAGGAGCATGGGATCAGAGAACTCTCTCCCATCAGTAAGGGCAAGGAAGAAATAACTTCATTGTGCTATGACAGTTCATCTCTATCTAGGAGATCACAATGACATTTCCGATCCAACCAAATAAGAGATGATGAGGAATGGACCCCAAACTTATCAAAATTTCCTCCTCAACAACTCTGAATGTTCCTCTCTTACTTATAATATATTTATAAGAATAGATTAAACATCAATGTCTGGTATCAGCCTGAATCAACTCCGTTCTGTGGAGACTGATCTGCTCCTCATTGAGAATGTACTTTTGCTTGGAAATAAACACTTGGAAGAGTGAGACACTGTGACCTGTATAATACTTTTAAAAAAAAATCAATATTAGGCCACTGACTCAACTTCTTCTGAGGGAAGTGGAACAGAAACCAAAGATGTCTGGAAAGGATAACAAGAGAAGTCCGTCACTGTGCATATTCCAAAGGAACGCAACCCTGAAATGTGATACCAACATTACCAAACAATATCATTAATTTCACATGCAAGTACAATTTTACTGAAGATAACTCAAGAACATTTGTAGCGTTATGCCAATGGGGAGCTGCCAGGAATGCAAAATGGGTTCAGAAGAAATCTAAGAAGAAGGGAGATCATTACTGACAGCAAATGGTTCTTTGCTGAAAGCAGAGGGTGCTGGAAAGATGTCTGCTTATCTTTTATTTATTATGCAAAGGCATTAATCTGTTTAGATCAGAAAATACTTTGAATAACATTGTGACAAATAGGGTTTAAAGAACATTTAATTGTGTTCTTGTGGAACCTGTACACAAATCAAGTCAGTCATTCAAACAAGATAAGGGGACGCTACATGGTTTAAAGTTAAGATAGGGGGTGCATCAAGGCTGCATCCTTTTAATAATTTATTCAACCTGTATGTTATGCAATAATTCAAGAAGCTGGTCTGTGTGGGGAAGAATTGCGATCAAGAGTCAGAGGACATCTCATTAACAACCTATGATATGCAGCTGGTACGGCTTTGCTAGTTCAAAGTGAAGAGGAGTTGCAGGCATTTGCTGACAAAGGAAAAGCAATAGCAATTGCTTAAAAGCAATAGCATCTCTTTTTCATATATTATTTTGTGCTAATATTTTTCACTGATCTTCATCTACATAGGCAGGTTGCCTTGGAAGCACAATGGTTAAACATTTGGAAGCTAAATTTTATACTCAGCTCCATGAGAGAAATATATGCAAGTGGGTTCCTGCATATATTAAAGCCTAGAAAATCTGATGGGAATAATTTCATTCTGTTGAATTGAGTTGCTGTGAGTTCAAATGTACTTGCTGATATACAACAACACAGTTAGAGACTTAGACCTGGAAATATCACCTAAGGTTAACACATTGTCTAAGCCTATTGAACAGTTCCTTTTGAGCTCAATGCACAGAGATGCTAATTTAAGATGTGTGGACCCCCAAATATACTGTTTTATAAAAAGCACCCAGATGGTTCAGATGCAGATGGTCTGTAGATAGCACCAGAAATATTGTTCTTAGGGTGGAGAATCAAGTTAAGTAAAAGATTCAAGGCCCTACGCCTTCTGACTCCAATCTATTTTTCCTTCCTCCAATCCTCTTACACCCTTTATCACCTCCTCCTTCACCAAAAACTACACACACCAGGGGCACCAGAACTGAAAATATCGATTCAAACAAAAATACAAACTCACTGCAGTTCAGCTGATTTCAATACAGAGCTCTCTCAGGGACACTGAACAACGGCTCCTCAAGTCTCTGAGAGTGTACATGTTGATGACCGCAGATGACTTCATGTTTCTCCCACAAAGATGCATTACAGTGTAGCAAAATTTATTAGAGTAAATGAAGTCGCCTGTGCAAAGCTACCAGGGTGACGCAATGTATGCTATTTGAGAAAATGAGTAGATGATCTTGGATGAATGCTTGTCATATTCATATAGCAGGGTCTGGGAAGACAAAAGGGGCCATACCTGGGAAAGTCTTGAATATCATGTTGAAAAACAGTCTTGCCATAAAGTGGCATGCTTAGCCTTTCATTCTAAATTGTTCTGCTCTCCTTCTCTTTTCTCAAACCCTGATTTATCAATACCCTCTTTATATTATTGAAACTGTAACTTCACCAGAGACTTTTTTTTTCATGTTGAAGAATCACTGAAAATGGAGAACTGAATTTTAAAGAGGGAAATTAGACCATTATTTCATGATTCAATAGTCCTGATTTATCCCTCTCTAAATTTAATCATCACCATAAAGTGATTAATCAACTTTTAATTTTCTTAAGCCGGGTCGAGTGGCAGGTAAGTCACTTTCAATGTGCTATTAAGCCTCGAGAAAGAGAGGGTGGGAAGGCAAGGAAGAGCTCAAGTAACGGGATTTCAGACTCATCTACCATAAAACTGAGCACCATGCATTTTTCTTTCAGGGAAGATTTCAGCCCAGTTGGGTCCAAGACAACATACGAGCGCCTTATGCTGAAAAAACACTTAGAGAACTGGATGGTTTTTGCCATCTGCTAAGCCTGATAGAGCCTCCAGTTGGAAGTTGAAGCAATGTCAGAAGCTGATTTAAGCAGCTTACATATGTTGCACTGCAGGGAAACATTGGACGCTGGAGACTCTGAAAAACAATGCGAGGCATTTGGGGTCCATAAATGCTTAGAGTTTGTGACAAATACAACCAGTAGCTACAAGGCAACACTTTCTGTGCCTTAGAAATAAGTGTAGGCTTTTCTCTTTTGCTTAGGAGAAGAATTTTCACATGGTAATGCACATTGCTGCAATCACGTGACCATCATCCATTGTAAAATGTAAGATGATGTCTATTTCACCACAACCTTCTTTTGTTGCTTCTTTTTGTTGGACAGAAAATACCAGTACAATGGCATACTCTGGAAAGCTATTTTGTGGATTTGCCATTTTTGATATTGCTTCTGGAAATTTTAGATGAATGACAAGTGGGTGGATATAAAGTTATTTGCCTTAGAAATTCTTGAAGGCATTCCTCAAGCAAGCTAAATGCTATGCAAATAATTCAACTTATCACCCAAGGCAAGGTCTTCCACACTAGGTTCACAGCGACTTTTATTGCCTTATCTCTGCTCCTCCCCATTTTTATCCATTCTGATGAACGGAATCTGTGTTATCCAACTTTTCAGATGCATACATATTTTTCATTTTTTCTAGATTATCTTTTCCATTTTGCTTTCATGCCATCTCTCCCTGTTAATAAAGTATGCATTACTAAGGATCGGTTCAGTATCTTTCCTTCCTCGGAGCCTTTTATTATGATTTAATATCATTTTCCTATAGCACTTAGAGAGCATGCCTTGTTTCATAGTGAGGAGATATTTAAAATATCTGTTTAAGATTGATAATATTCCCATTTTCATTCAGCAACAATCCATGTCTTTATCATATTATTTCAGGTCACCATCATATACACTTTGGGAATTTCTGATAAATCCAAAGGAATAAGCAGCAGTCAATATTTCCATTATTTAGAGGCTTTTAAGAAATGGGTGATTCACTGTGTAAATTCAAATTTTGGATTTCTCTTATAAGAGTTGCATATCTGAGTACTTCTGGATGTAGAATAGCTTAAACAGTGATAAGTAGCCACTGTCTGCCTGTGTGTTAGAGACATGCAAACACTGCAGATACCCTATAAACCTGTATAATTTATGTTTCTACTTCTATTCTTCCATATATCAAGCTGTTCCATCTAGGCTTGCACATTTACAACTATTACTATTTTTTTCATCTTGGTTTGGGCTATCTTTAGTAATATTTCTCTGTATGCCTCTCATGATAACATTTTGCCATCTTACTTTACCCAACAGTTTTGTTGACACATAATTTACATAGCAGACAATTGAACAGTTCAATCGTTCCGTCACTTCAAAGGGAGTTTCACAATCATCCCCACATCTATCTTAGAATCTTTCACCTCCCTCCCTATGGTTATATCTGCTTTAAACTGAGTTGGGCAATCAAGATCAGTTCTAGGACTTCTTGACACCTCCAACTTTCATTGTTTACTTCTGAAATCTCCTTTCCCTCCCTATTGCTCACTCCCCAACCTGTATTCCATATAATGTCTTATATCAGTTGTTTATCATTTTACATCTGGGAAATCCAACAGAAAACAATGAAAGCCAATCCCTGTAAGGTGGTAAGGATACAATTATCCTAGTATAAGGGCACAAATGCAAATAGTGTGCAAGAGAGAGAAGACCCAAATCAACATTCAAAAAAATAGGGCAGCAATTTCTGTCATGAGACAACTAAAAGATATTTGCACCCAGAACAAATCGAGATCATGTCTACAGAAAGGACAACTAGTGTGGTACTGAGTACCCTCCAGCCCAATCAAATATGTCATGTGCGCTTGAAGGTTATCATCTGCCTGTGGACATAGATTCTCCTGAATTCTTCAAAGTCTAGCTGACATTAGGCTGCAGTGTTTTGAAAAGACTTTCCTGAAGGGTGAAATAAGGGACCTTAAAACAAGATATCTGCTTTTATAGCTCTTAGGGTCCATTATTTTGTTCCCTTACCAGCAAGTTACCTCTCTTGACTCAGGCCTATAGCAGACAAGGCTTAGCCCTTTTGTACAAGTGAATGTCTCTGCCTTCTCCTGATATCCAGCTTCCAAAAGAGGGAGCCAAACAAAGTTGACAGAATGCACTGATTAGGAGTACATTCATCTCCCAATGAACTCCCTCTGTTCCATTAGGAACTCCCTCTGTTCCCTTCAATTGACTGCATGCCCCAAACAACAGGCAAGAAGCTTGTCCTGTGATTAGTTTTAATCCCATCAGCCCCCAACTCCCAGTAAGATCCAAACCAATGGAATTAAATGCTGATGTCCTATGCCATTTTTTTGATTGGTTGGCTTTCAGAAGTTGATTGCCAAGCCTTTCTCCCTAGACTATTTTAATCTGGAAACTTTGCTAAACCATATTGAGCATCATGGCAGTATGCAAGCCTCTGCTCACACATGGGTGGTGTCTGTTCTGGGAATGCATGGAGCTCATTGAACAGGATCTCTTTCCTGGAAGGTGAGGATTTTACTATGGAATCACAGATGTTCCCTCAAATACTGTGTCTAATCATTGTGTTACTAGTGATTAAAATTATTCACCAAAGTGCTGGCAATACTTAAGACAACACTCATAAGGGATATATTTTAGTTTCTGCCTTTGAAGATATGGCATGAGGGTAGGTTTCCTCCAAGGAATGGAAAAGTTTATCAGACATGGTGCATGGTGATAATGATAATAATTTTAAAAGTCACTGCATTATTTTTGAAATCTCTAATGGAAATACAGCATGTTATTGCTTGTAGAGGAAGGAGAAAGCGGGCCTTGAAAGGAGCTCTTCATTTAATTCCCCACCCCTATGCTACTGCTTAAGGGGCACTAGTGATGTTATGGGATGAATCTGGGACTGCTAACCACGAGGATGGCAGTTCAAACCCACCAGTCACTCTTCAGAGAAGAAAGCTGAGGCTGATCTTCTCCCACAATAATGATTTTGTTGTCTTGGAAACCCTATGTTGGTCACTGTGGATCAGAACTGACTTGATGGCCAGTGGATTTTGGATTTTGTCATTGTTTAGAATTCCCCCCAAATGAGACTCCTCTTGATTCCCTTACTTTAAGAACCAGATTTCATCGTTTACATACAGAGAAGAAGGGGCTAACAGTAATATTCAGGTAAAGGAGAATAGCTAACTTCTTTTTGACATCTTTCCCTCAACTGCATTTCTGTGCAACATCCCACATGAAAAAGCAACTGGTCAACATGTGTCATGATAGAGGAGGATTTGGTGACTACATATCTGCTCTAAGTTTAAAGTTTTTGCCCAGTCAAGATCAGCGTTTCATCTCACAATCCTTTAGGCAATTTTTCCCCTATGAACTTTGTTCACTCATTTTGGCTGTAAAAGCAGGGAGTACAAGAATTTAGAATAGAGTTTATGGCTTAGTGTGCTGTACTCTAGACTGCTCTGCCAATCCAGGAACAAGGAGGACTGGCTTAACATAAACTCTCTGTTTTTTTTTTTTGGGGGGGGGCATCACTGTCCTCTGGTCATCGTAGGAGCTACCCAACCTTGCTCCACGAGAGCTGCTGCTGGATTTGAACCGCCAAGTCAATGGGCTGCAGTCCTCCACTCAACCACTACGCCACCAGGGCTGAGTCCCCTCTATGTTTTATACAGAAGATAACCACGAATGAGGAGCCCTGATGAGAGAGTGGAGTAAGTGGAGCAGACTGCTTATTGAACTCACTAGCGGCTAGGTGAGAGAAACATGGGGCTTTCTGCTCCTGCAAAGATTTACAGCTTCAGGAACCCAAAGGATATTTCTACTCCATACAGCAGGTTAGCTCTGAGTTAGTATTCACTAGATAGCAGTGTTTTCTCGTTTATTACCCCTAAAATTTAAAAGAAGATATTGGCATAATCTTCTAATTATTCCCCTAGGACAAGATACCAGAGACAGCCTCACAGAGCCCAATAAGAAGGTAAATCAGGTACCCCAATTGAAAAAAATGGAGAGTGAAAGAAACATTTATTGAGTTTCTACTGTATTGCACACACGCACCCCCCCTTCAGGAAACCCTTTTGGTGTAAGCAGGGATCCTCAAACTATGGCCCGTGGGCGACATGCAGCCCTCCAAGGACATTTATCTGACTGCTGGATGTTTTTGCCACCATAGCCTGTTCGGCTTAGCAGCTGACTCATCCTGGGACTGCAGTGAATTTGTTCATAGTTTTTTTTTTTTTAATTATAGTCCAGTCCTCCGGTGGTCTGCAGGACAGTGAATTCCTCACTCCTTGTTTACAAAGTTTGAGGACCCCAGTAGGATACAAATGATGCTGCTAACCACAAAGTCACTAGTTTGAAATTACCACCAGCTTTGAGGAAGAAGGATAAAGCTTTCTATGCTCCTTAAGATTTAAAGCAGTGGTCCTCAACCGCCATAATGGCGCGACCCTTTCATACAGTTCCTCATGTTGTGGTGACCCGCACCGCCCCCCCCCCCCAACTCCCGGCCATAAACTATTTTTGTTGCTACTTCATCACTGTCATTTTGCTACTATTAGGAGTTGGGCGACCCCTGTGAAAGGGTCATTCTACTCCCAAAAGGGCTGCGACTCACAGGTTGGGAACTGGTGATTTAAAGTCTTGGAGCTCCCTCAGGCCAGTTCTGTTCTGTCCATTGAAATCAATGTGATGGTGGTGCTGATAATTTGGGATCCGATGCCCCATTTTTTGCCAGGATTCTCATCTGACTCACAGCGACTCTATAGAGGGGTAGAATTGCCCCCGAGGGTTTCCGTGGCTGTAGACTTTTTACAGAAGCTGAGTGCCTTTCCTACAGAACAATCAGTGGGTCCAAAACCACAGACCTTTGGATTAGAAGGTCAATATTTAATTCATTGCATCACCAGGGTTCATTATCATGTGCCAGAGGCCCATTTGATGCTTCAAGATATTATTATTTTATTGATTTAACAGTTGAGGGAAATGATTTTCAGTGAAGTTTAATAATCTGCCCAAGGACACTTAGCTAATGATGGGCAAAGCTGGAATTCAAACTCAGATGTAATTTTTACTCCTGTCCAATAGCCCATACTGTTTTAAAACAGATAATGTTCTCTCCTCTTCCCCCACAGACTGTAGTAAGGATGAGATCACATATTTTATCATATAATTCAGCAGCACTCTCCCTATTCTCTTTTTCTAATTTTATCTGTTATCTTTCTCTCATCTCATATTTTCTCTTATTCTTTTCACTCTGCTTTATTTCTTCATTTCATTGAAGATATTCAAGTCATTGGAATATTTTTATAGCAGCTTGAAAGCTGAAGAAAATTCAGCTATACTAACAAATAGTTCCAAATTAAAGAGATTGGAACACCAGCTATTATTTTCAAATGGAACAAATCAACTGCCTTTTCAAATGTCAGCCAGGGCAACTATTCATTTCTTTTTTTTTTTAAGTTGACTCAAATGAAGAGAGTGCTCTGGTTTTTAATGAGAGGGCTTTAGGACAAGGTCCAAGTTCATTGATTCCTGTTCTAGCTGTGTATTTTCTCACTTGCTCTCTCAAAGAATAGACTAGGTCTCTTTAACTTTGAAAATGAAATTCACAGAGGTGAATAATACCCACTCTGAGGCAAAGAAGATTTGTGGTAAAACTCCATGTTTGACTAATAGATTGGTCATTCTCTCTTAAGAGTTCCCAGGTGACTTTAGCAATTGAGTCACCCAATAATTTGTCCTATTTAATCTGAAGATGATTTAGTATTGTGAGACCCCTGTGGAATGCTTACAAGTGAACAAGTAAACATGCACACGCATCCTTTGGCATGTTCCTTGCATATAGACAAATTAGACATTTCATAACTTGCAGTTAACAGCTCAGAGGAACAACAGAAAATGTTTCACAATGTTTTTTATTATGAAAGAATAATGCTCTGGCCAACAAAAGAAGGATGGATTAATAACAAATGTTCTTCATTTGTATGTGGTGCTGGGCTCTGTGAATTATTTATGTTTCTGGGCAAGGCTTAGGAAGTATTTCAGTGGAGCCTAATTTGTCAAGGTTACTTATACTTTACCATATTTTTTCCTAACTCTATCTTTCTGGGTAGTGCCACACATAAATATTTTCATTGTGTTGTGCATTTATTTGCAATATTAATGGCATTGTAAAATGTGGGGTATTAGCACCTCTTTAACCAATGTCAGGCAAAGAATTAAGATCGGAAATGCCAGTGTCTTCCTTTTAGAAATATGGAGGTTAACTTTGATTATTATTCCGCTTTTGTGGCTGATGAGCCAGCTATAAGTCATGCTGTGGAAAATTTATTGTCTAGAAATCATGCTACTGAATATTTTATCTTACTGGAAATGTGCTATAAAGGGGCTGCATCTTTAATCAAATACATGATGATGTTGCAATCTCTTAGTTATACTGTCATATTAAAAACGTAAGGTTAAGCAAAAAGAAAGGCAAGACTTCTGGTGGGAGTAGTAAGTGTATATCTATCTGTCCTTATTAGTTCCCAAAGAGATTGTTTTATAGTGTCTTTTATTTTTTAACCTCTAAATATGTAAGAAAGGAAATCTTAGGTTCATTGTCATATCCAGAACCCACTAACGTTGGGCAGAGAACCATGAGCCTTCTGTGCTACACTCCGGGAAGAAATACTGCAGGGAGCAAAGAGAGACTGCTCAAATGTTTCCAGGTTCTATGCCAAGTTTATGTTCAAAACCTGACAGAAAATTCAAGACCACTTCGTGTTCAAGCAAATTGATTTTCAGGACTGAGAAAGAAATGGCTGGTTTGTATACGGAGATCTTTTAAACGTGTTCTTTGCTTTGGATAGTGTGGTCTGTCCTCCTTCCCCTCGGGCACCTACCTTCAAGTACAGTATAGGAGAGGTTTTCTTGTTGTGGCTGTTTTATTTTTATCTTGTTGTCTTCTATTTGGTTTCAACATTAGAGAGAAGAATTTGTTCACTGTTTTATCTGCCTCTCTCTGACAACACACCACCCTCAGTCCTAGTGATTTTGTTGCTTTACAGTGGTCTAATTGCTTCGATGGTCAAGTTCATTCTGATGCATAGTGACTACATATGAGAGTGTAAATGTGTTTCATTGGTTTTCTGTCATATTTTTGGAAGCATATAAGGGGGTACTCCCCCCAAACCCAGAATTGACCAAGGTGGAGTGGAACTTTCATAATATACATTTTTCCTGCTAGGTGAGCATCTGACAACTCTCTCTGAGTTAGTGCTCCCAGGGTCTAGCCTGGGAAGGCTCTCTGTAGTCACAGTGAATTCTTTGGTCACAGTGGTTTCACTCAAATCCTTTTTTTTTTTTTTGTGATGGCTGGTTTCAGGGATCAGCGTGTAGCTGTGAAATTTGGTTTCTTGCTCAGAGAAAATGCCACAGAAACTGTTGTGATGTCAAACACGGCTTACAAGGACAGTGCTATGAGGAAAACCCAAGTGTATGAGTGGTTTCCTCATTTCAAAAATGTGAAATGTTGATTGATGACAAATCTCTCTGGATGTGTGTCAACCTCCCAAATGGATGAAAATGTCAACTCATAGTGCATGTGGAGTTCATTCCACATCCAGGACAGACTGTTAAGCAAGCTTTCTATTTAGAGGTTCTGACAAGATTGTGTAATGGTGGGTGACAATAAGTGTCTGATTTGTGGCAGACAGGGAACTAGCTTTGCCACCATAATAATGCACCTGCTGACACAGCCATCTCACTGTACCAGTTTTGGGAAAAAAGTCATAATGCCTTTCATGCCCCCTGCACCTTTCTCACCGTACTCACCTGACCTCACTCTATTTTACTTCTTTTTGTTTCCATGAATACGAAGAATCATGAAAGGGCAGTCATTTAAAAACATAAAAAAGATGAAGAATAAAAATGAGGGAATGAATCTGTCTTTCAAACAGATGAGTTTGAAAATTTCTTTCCAAGAATGGAATCACAGATGTAACTAATGCATTAAGTGTAATGAAGAGTACTTTAAAGGTAATTAAGGCTGTTTTGTAAAAAAAAAAAAAAAAAAGTGAAATATACAGCTTTGGAAAAAAATCTTATTTTTGTGGGGGTGCAGGGAGGTACTCCCTTGGAACATGCACTCTTTCTTCTGCAGAGCTGCTGGATGTGTTCAAACCCTCAACCTTCACGACTGTACCTTCAGAGGCACCATTTTTGTTGATAAGAACCTGATTTAAAAGTAAGGCTATAGAAGGAGGTATGATACCTGGATTAGCTTGTAACCAAACGATTTGGGGGAGGTGCAAGGTGGCATGAAGGATGATTTAGAACAAAGGCTAA
Source organism: Nesogale talazaci (assembly GCA_004026705.1). Classification (NCBI taxonomy): domain Eukaryota; kingdom Metazoa; phylum Chordata; class Mammalia; order Afrosoricida; family Tenrecidae; genus Nesogale; species Nesogale talazaci. The sequence continues at coordinate 10,642 of PVJH01023310.1, read as the reverse complement.
ATTTGAAACTGCATGAGATGAAAAAGCACTTAAAACTAAACAAAGGAACAACAACAACAAAATCCACACTGCCATTGGGTAGATTTGGAGCAATGGATTTTAATCTCTTACTGCCTTGACCCTTTAATACAGTTCCTCATGTTGTGGTGATCTCCAACAATATTTTCATTGCTACTTCATAATTGTAACTTTGCTACTGTTATGAACCATTATGTAAATGCCTGATATGCAGGATGTATTTTCTTTGCTACAAATGGAACATGATTAAAGTATAGGGAGGAATAGCAAAGCCACTATGTAATTATATGTAATGAAATATTTATTTCTGATGACAAATAAGTGAAATCTTGTCTCGAAGCATGGTGTACCATGGGTAGCCCTCTTCACGCCTGGTACTCTACTGTGGGCATATCTGCAGGTGGGTGAACCCGCTTGGGGTCAGGGCGAGGAGCGGCGTCTTGGTTTCCAAGCCCATGAGAAATATCTGTCTTCTGATGGTCTTAGGCGATTCCTGTGAAAGGGTAGTTTGACTCCCAAAGGGATCATGACCCACAGTAGAGTCCACTGACTTAGACTCCCGACAACCGTAAATCTTTATGTGGACAGACAGTCTCATTGTTCTCTTGAGAGCTAATGAGCTTCAAGAGCTAAACTTGTCCTCAGCCTGACTTAAAAGACCTTTCCTCACTGCTGATTCTGACTCCTAGTGACCACCCAGGATAGAGTGGATTTGCCCCTATGGATTTCTGAGAGTGTAATTGTTTAGAGAAGCAGGAAGTCTCTTACTCTTACACAGCAGCTGGTTAGTTGAAACTGCTGATTTGCCTGTTATGCCTCCAGCTCTCCTTACAAGACCAGTCAGTTGGTTGAGAACCAAAAGAACATTCTTTACCGGTTTAATGCCCGTTTTGGTCTTATCTTCGCTTCTTTTAGCACAAATCTCATTGTTCCTTTACACACTCCTTTTACAGATTCTACTTTCCATTTAAAAATCGTCCTCACTATACAGAGAAGAGTTTGATTGCCATTGGAATAGACTCAAAATCACTTTCCTAAGTTCCAGTTGCTAGATTTTCCCCAGTGATTGATATATTCATTGGGGGTTTGCATTTTATTTTTTTAACCTTGTGTGTATTTCTTGCCCCCTTCATTTGCATACCACCCCACCCCCCACAAAGAAGAGAAGCAATACGTTTTAGGGATGTTTGTGCATATATACTCTGTCATTTGTATGTAAATTGTTTTGCAAAGAAGTGCTTCTGTTGTGGGTGTGTCTTGTAAATATTTGCTCATATTTTTGTGAATTCAATGCTATGTACCATTGTATTATAGTAACTTTTATTTTTTTATTTATTAATTTTTGTGGGCTTCACTGCCCTCTGGTGGTCATGGGAGCTACCCAGGCTTGCTGCTGGAGAGTAGCTGCTGCATTTGAACCTCCAAGCTTGTGGGCCGCAGTCCCACACTCAAATACTATGCCATTGGGGCTCAGCCAATAACTTTTATAAAGCAAACCATAAAAAAAAAATCTGTGATGTTGGAGTTATTCTATACCTGTTTGGGCTGACACAGTACCTGCTAGCCACATGTAACTATGGAGCCTTGAAATGTGCTTAGGGGGACTAAGAAACTTAGTTTTTATTCAAATTGAAAAGTAGAAAATATGACTAAAAGCAAGCAAATGAATCATCATTGATGTCAAGTAAATTCCAATACATAGACATAGAAATACAAAATTTGAACATCACTGGAGTTTTGAGGCTGTAACCTTCAAAGAGAAGACTTTTGTGTCAGTTTGGGTATACTACAGAAACAAATTCAGAAGCACATAAAAACCCAGTGAGAGTTTTATATCAAAGAGTAATTGCTTTGATAGTGTTAAGCATCCCAGCCCAGTCCTGATCAAGTCCATAAGTCTGATATGCCTGATACCAGTCTATAATTCCTCTTAAGATTCACACACCACATACAATGATGCCAGATGTAAGAAAATCACAAGCCTCTGGGTGGAAGTCTTGTGAATCCAGTGGTGGTGGCAGCATCTCAGACTGTTGTGGGTCTCTTCTTGTCTTCTTCAGCTCCAGCTCTCTGGTTCCATCAGTGCAGCTCCATATGTGTGGCTTGTCAATGGGAATGGCTCCAGGAAGATTGTGTGTCCCACCTCAAGGGAGGAATGCTGGAGTTCCCAGAACTCTCAGGAGAAGGTCATGCCCACACAGGGGCATTATTGGCTGTGGCCTGATTGAAAGGCTAGACAGCATTCCTTTGTTCAAGTTGACAGTAAATTATGTAACTGCCACACTGTCAACTCTTATTCCAATGGAAAAGTTGGTGGATTTGAACAGCCAACTTTTGGATTAACAGCTAAGTGCTTTAACCAATAGGCCACAAGACTTCTTTCTGTATGATTAGCATGCATCATATTGAAGGAATGCAGTTATGTACATGGGTTGAGAATAATGTTGATAGCTGCTAATTGAATAAGCTTAATAGCATTTTTGAGCAATTGTTTCTTTTGTTTGTTTGTTTGTTTTTTGGGGGTATCACTGCCCTCTGGTGGTTGTGGGAGCTACCCAGGGCTGCTCCTGAGAGCTGCCACTGGATTTGAACTGCCAAACCCATGGGCCTCAGTCCCGCACTCAACCACTTATGCCACCGGGGCTCAGTCCCAGCAATGGTTTCTAAGAAAAATGCTATTCTGTTGAATTAAACAGGAATTCATTTTTGCCACAGTAAAAAGTTCATCTATATACATCTATTTTTTTTGTATCTGTGTTTGTTAGTTTTGGAAATGTCTGGTAGTAAAAAGTGTGACATAGGTCATTATATCCAGTTTTTGTTGGTAAGTGATCTCAAACAATTTTATGCACAACTGAATGAAACACATCTCAGTCATTTTCCATTCTAATAGTTTTGGGCATATTTAAGCCCAGTTTTATAGCCACAAAGTCAATTCACCCAATTGAAGGTCTTCCTCTTTTCTGATACATGGTGTTTCAGGAAGTTGTGTTATATGCTTTTCTGTGTTTAGGAATATGAAACCCAGGGTTGATGCACCCACAGTGACAGCAAGTAGAATCAGCATTTGGGGGGTGGGTATGGGTACAGTGGTGGGGGTGGTAAAAGGAAGATGTTGTCAAGAAGTCCAGGAAGAAAAAAAGTTTGGAATCTGATTTGGTAGTAATTGCAAAATTCTAATTGATACGATTGAACTATGGAGTGATATGCATTAATTCCCAATTAATAATACAAATTTTAAAAGAACTAGAAGTCTATTAAAAATGAAAACAGGAGGGATACCATTTCAGAAGTAAAATAAATTCCAGTCACCATCCACTAAAACTGGAAATCAGGGTTCTATTAGGTGTAACTTAAGCTTTTAACTCAGAGATACCTGGAAAAGACTTATAAGTAGCATTTGAGATACAGGTAATGTCCAGACTTTGACAAAGTTATCTTTCTCTAATGCCCTATATTGCTCAATCACATGAATATCATCTTCTTGCAGAATGTGGTGGTTTTTATTTTATCATCTGATTTATGATCCTTCTCTGGGTACTTCTTTCTGTCTGCTAAATTCCATCTTCCCCTAACAGTTACATACATTCTTTGTGCACCTGAGTCTGGGCTTCTGCTTAAAACTGTCTGGAGCTCTTTACTTGGTGCCAGAAATCAAATTCACTATGAATAGTTACACAAGGTAGCTGGTTAGGTAGACATTGCTCTTATATATTGCTATTATAACAGTCATACCAGAATTGGATGCCTTTAAGAGATAGACATTTATAACCTCAGAGTTTAGGAGGCTAAGAATCTAAATTCAGTGTAATGGTGAGAAGAGAAGGCTTTTTCTGTAAGCATTGGTGGACTATACCTTGTCTCTTTGGCTTCTGTTCCCGTGCCATCTTTGTTTGATTTAGCATGCATCTTCCCCCAAGTTTCTACTTCTTTTACTTGCTTGTTTGATTGATTGTTTTTATTTCAAAAGAGATTGATTAAAGACACATCCTGCATTAATCCCATCTCATTAGCATAACAAAGAGAACCCATTCCCAAATGGAATTATATCCACAAGCATACAGATTAGGATTTATAACCCACAGTTTGGGGGAAGAAAATTCAATTTATAACAAGTTGGAAGTACCGTGCAAAGCCATTTCCACTCCCACATTGCTTTCCAATAAGAAGCATCCTTTTCTTAGAATGACATGAGTTATGCAGGGTTGTCTCCACCAGATGCCCTTGTGGCTCTCCCAGTGCATAGTGACTCTATTTAAAGCTGAATGAAACACTGTTGGTCTAGTGTCATTCTCACAATTGTTGCTGTGTTTGACTCCATTATTACAGCCACTGTGCCCCCTCATCTTGTGGAGGGTCTTCCTATTTTTTTGCTCTTTAACAAGTCTCATGTCCTTTTTTATAGACTCACTCCTCAGAACATAGTCAGCCCATGTAAGACAAACTTTCTCCATCACATTTCTGAAAAGAATGTAGCTCTAAAGAGGACGGCGACATTTTCCTTTAAACCATATTTTTTGTTTGTCTAGAAATCTATGGCATATTCCATGTTCTTCGACAATGCCATAATTTAAATGCATCAACTCTTTTGTGTTTTTTCTTATTCAGTGAACAATGTTCACATGCCTATGCGCTGGTTGAAAATATAGTGGTTTAGGTCAGGCACACCTTAGTACTCAAAGTAATGTCCTTGCCCTTGTGTAGCAGATCTGCCCAATGGAATGCCTCCTTTGATTTCTTAACAACTGCTTTAATAAACTTGAATCAAGTTTTCAAGCAAAATTAAATCTTTGACAAAGTCAACAGTGCCTTTGTTTCTCCTGACATATTGGTCCATTTGTAGGGATATTTGTTTTCCTTACATTGTGTGAATTCCACAGTGAAAGTGGCGGCATTTGATCTTCAGCATAAAGTGTTTCAAGTTCTCTTCCCTTTCAGCAAGCAAGTCTCTGTCTTCTGCATATCTCAAGTTTGTAATAAGCTTACTTCTAATCTGATGCTTCCTTCTTCCAATAGTGCATTTTCTCAGATTATTTGCTAAGCACACAAATGAGTAAGTATGCTGAAAGGATGCAACGCTGACACACACATTTCCTGATTTTAAATCATGCGGTGTTTTTCTTACTCTCTTCAAATGGCCATGTCTTGGTCCATGTTCTGGTTGCCCATGAGCACAATGAAGTGTTCTGAAACTCCAATTCTTCTCAATGCTATTCATAGTTTATTGTGAGCCACACAATTAAAAGCCTTTCCATAGCCAATCAAATAAACACAAGTAAATATCTTTTTGGCATTCTTTGTTTCCAATCAAGATCCATCTAATATCAGCAATGATATTCTTCAATCTATATCCTTTTCTGAGTCTGGCTTGAATTACGGATGGTTCCCTGTGCATTTTTAACTGTTGTTGAATGATCTTCATCAACATTTACATGCATGTAAAATGAATGATATTGTTTTATAATTCCCACATCCTCTTGGGTCATCCTTCTTCCTTTTCCAACCGATTGGCCAAACAACTTGCTTACAAATGTCTTGGCATACACTCTTGAGTGCTTCCAACTGCATCACTTTGTAAAATATTACAAATAGAGGCTCAAATTTCTCTTTAGTTTTCCTGCTTGAAATATCCAGGCTTTCTTTTTAATTTTCTAACTTCAGATCTTAGCACAGTTCATTATAATACTTTACTTTTTCTTCTTGAGCTGCCATTTCAACTTCTTGTTCAACTTTTTTTACTTCATCATAGCTTCTATTCACTTTAGCTACTCTGTTTAAGAATAATTTTCAGAATCTCTTCTGACATCCAATTTGGTACTGTATTTCTTTCCTTTATTTATAATGACCCTTTGTTTATTTCATGTATGGTACTATCAATATCCCACATTTGTTTATCTTTGATCATCAGTGTTTGATCAATCATTGCTGTTTTCTAAGGTGTCCTAAGTTCAAGAATCATGTACTCAAGATCATAGCATGGTTCTTTTGGACTTGTTTTATTTTCTTCTACCTAAATTTTTTTTCCTTCTTTCGTTCATTTTATTCAACCTGAAGATCTTCATTACTAATTAATCATCTGTTTCATACAACCCCTAGCCTTCTTTGGGCTGGCGTTTTAGACTGGGTTGACTAGAGAAACAAAATCAGTGACACTCATATATGTATAGGAAAGAACTTTATATTAAGAAATAATTATACATCTTAAAAGCATCCCAACCTTGTCCACCTCAAGTCCCTAAGTTACAAGTTATATATGTGTCTATAAGGCCTTCTTTAGACTCACACAGCCACAGCTAGGGATGCTGAATACAGGAAGACACAGGCTGGTCGGTGTAGAATTGTGTGAATGGAAGGTCAATGGAAAAAGGGCAGCTAGCAGTCAGAAGTAGTGATATGAAGGAAGAGAAATACAGAAAAAGATGCACCTCCACCCCCAGAGACAGCATAATGCTGTGACTTGCTTGGCAAGTGTGCCTTCACCCATAGCCAGGGGTTTCTATTTGATCTAAAAATCTTAAAATCATTTAATCACTCAATTAGTTGGTGCCTCCAAATATGTAGTAAATTCTGTTCCTATGTAATCCATCTGGTAAGGTTTTCATGTACAGATGTTGTCACTTTTGCTTAAAAAAGGTATCTTAAAATTTTTATTTAAAATTATTATTAATCATAAATGGACACATATAGCGTATATGCATTTACTTACATCAAGCAGTATTGTAAAATTCCTAGCACAATCAGTTTCCAAACATTCTTTCCTTTCTGGACTCCTTGATATTATCTCCCTTCTGCTCTCCACCCCCATTGTACCCTCCCCCACCCCAAACCCTTATTCAACTTGCTGTCCCTATAAGTTCATCAATACAGAGTTTCATAAATCATAGAACAGGAGAACATATAGCAACTCAAAGAAGGTGTTTTAATGAAGGTGCTTTTGACCTTACAAAATGCGGTCATGCAAAGCCATAGCACGGAATTTCCAGTTGGTTTCTAGCACTGAGGTCAATATTCCCCAGCTGCAGCTCCTTCTCCTTCCCTTTCAAGTCCTCATCACCAGGAATTATTAGTGCATCCTAGTTGCATGTTCCATTAGGGCCAAGCTTTGAGCATGCTCCCCAAAATCAGTGATGTAAATTTCATCATAAAGTATGCCCTTTGCGTCTTGACTCCTGTCTTCAGTTTCATGGATTTAAGGACAATCAGTCCACAACAGAGAGCCTCTGGATGGTGTGAATGATTATTGTGCTCTACTGGTAAGTGAAAAGTTGCAGGCTTAAATACACACTGAGGTGCCTTGGGAGAAAACACGATGTACTTTTGAAAAAATTGACAACTGAAAACTCCATGGAGCATCGTTCCACTCTGATGCACATGGAACCACTAGAAATTAAAGTCAGCTAGGCAACAACACATTTTAACAGGACTTGTTTACTAAATATAAGGCTATTAACTGTGTCTGTATATTAGAACCACTTGAGGGACTTAGAACAAATGCAGATGACAAAGTTCAGGTCCCTACAGTAACTAGTTTCTCTAGCTTGATAATTGGGTAAGGCTATTTTCTAGTTGTCTTGTATACTTGACTCTTATACAGAAGATGATATTTAAAATATGTTAAAGAGCAAAAATATCACTTTGAGGACTAAAGTTTCCCTGACCTAGTTTCAACCACTTGATATGCACTTGAGAGCTGGACAATCAGTAAGGCTAACTGAAATAGAATGGACACTTGTGAATTATAGTGATGATAAGAATATGCAATATACCATGGTCTTCCCCCCAAAAAATGTGCATTGAAAAAGGACAACAAGATCTCTCCTTGGAAGCAAGGGTGAATAGATTTTGTCCCTTGTACTTTGGATATTTTCAAGAGGAACCAGTCCTTAGAGAACAGCATGCTTGGTAAAGCAGAGGGTCAAGGAAATGGAGTAGCAACAATGGGATCAAACACAACAATTCTGTCGAGGACCGGACAGTGCTTCCTTCTGTTATAGTTAGGGTCATTTTGAGTTGGAAACTATCTAACACCAACAATACTGGTTCTAATGAACAGTGAGTACTAATAATCAGTGATGGAAGAAATGAAAGAAAAGCACAAAAGCCCTAGTGTAACAATACAAGTCTTGAATTATTACTCACATTAGCATATGAGTCACAGGTCATACCATTTGGGCCTTCAATTATATTAAGAAAAGTCATACGGTCATCACTACAATCAATTTCAGAGCATTGATTCTCAGTACTCACTGTTGTTAACATCATTTGTCCCCAACCTCCCCTGCCAAGCTCCTATGTGATTGGTAATCTATTAAGGATCTCTATAGATTTAGCTATCCTGGATTTCTCATATAGAAAATCACACAAAACACAGAATAACCTCAAACAAAAAGAAAGCAGAAATACAAAAACCTGACACAACTGGAAAATGGGTCAAAAGGGAGATCAAGTGATAACATACTATATGTTCATCTAACCACATCTGCTATAGTCAATTTTACAATTCTTTTGTCAAAAAGCAAGATTATTCCCATCCTTGAACTATCATCAGAAGGAACTCACTGGAGGTTTAATTCATGCAGGAATCTTGAAAATGCATTTTGGGCTTCCACCATCATCCATATCCTTCTGAAAATCTGGTGGCAGAATTTAAACTTTCACACCATTCTCTCCTTTGGATATGGATCTTATTATTTGCAGTCCTTAGATCACAGAAACTGGTGTCCTTCCATGTTGATTTAATTCACACTTTGCTTAAATGGTTGATTGTTTTAAGAGAAGCTTTAATATCTCAGCCACTATTCTTTCTGGTAGCCAACCATTATTTAGCTTCTTCCTGATACTTTACATCATACCCAAATCTACAACGACATCTTCATAAGGGCCAGCATCCAGTAAAAATTATCATGAGAACCAATCGTCCTTAGATTGGGCATAGTATAAAGTATGAGACCCACAACCATTCATATATTTATGGTTTCATATGTATTTGACTCACTTTAGAGATAGCATCATTTTATGATAGAGAACACTATGGATCAACCTTCTGGAACATAAAGTACTTCTATTAATAGTGTCATTAATTTATCCCATGGTGTGAAATCTAAAATACTGTTGAGAAAAGGATATTATACAAGTACAGGAGGAATTCAGATCACAAATTTTTGGTTAATACATATTAAACTCTGAGTGATGACAAATTTATATAAACAATTGAGTTGTGGACTAAGGGAAATTGTTCAATAGCTCTCATTCACAAAGGCAGAGCCGTGTCTATTAGATTAATACCTGTCAAAGGAAATTGAGAAGATACTTAACAATATTTGATAGTCCTGGGAACCTCTGATATAAGAGATCTTAACCAAAGTCCAACAACTGCCAATGCTGCAACTTTGGGGTTACAGTAATCCGCTTATCACACTAGGACATTTCAGCATTATGTCCAAGGGAGTACCAGTTCCTCATATCTGTGACAGGTCATTTTAAGGTAAGGCCCACTAAGTTGAGTTTCCAAATTGGATTCATCTATTGTGGTCCATGAAGGATGTTATGCTTCTTCCAAAGACAAAGTCTAGAGTCCCAATAGTCTGTAGCACACAGCATGGCTTACCAAGGTCTAGATAGAAACAAAGGCAAAAGTGTCTAGTTAGGAAAATAGTACAGGGAATAACCTCCCCTTGAGTTCTATAAGTAGTTGTTAAACATTTTTTTTCCCAAATGGGAGGTTGATGCACCTAGTTTCCTTATGACCAGAGGTATAATTGCTTTTTTTGGGACATCCATGGTCCCTTCCTCCCATCTTGACTCTTATTTCCTATAGGGTTCACATAGAACTCTTGTAGGAGTGTCGATCCATGTGAGGTATCCTTAGTAACATGTCGCATGGCAGAAATTGAATGGTCATCTCGCTCTACCTCCATCTAGAGACAATGACTCCCACTGAGGTGAACTTTTCTCTGTAGAAGTGATTTTTAAGTTGCATGTATAAAAGAGGTGGTATATTGTTCATAGGCACAAGGTAACCTCTCCATATTGCTGCTTGGGGTGTTGGATTAGAAGATTGTGTGAACTAAGGGTTGAAGTAGATATATACCATGTGTCTAACCTTGTAGTAGAGGACTCATGCAATATTTGTTTTTTTATGATAAACCCATTTCTTTCAACTATTGTCCATGATCACTTACGTAATGAGGTGTTTCATGATTTTGTCCCTGAACATATTTATAAAACTACTAGCAGTTTATAAATGTCCCAATCTCTCCACACCTTCTGGAGCATATGTTGTTTTCTGTTCTTTTTTTTAATTGGGTTATTATGATGAGTATAAGGTGATGTTTTATTGTTATTGTTATTTGCATCTCCTGGATGACAAGTGATGGTGAGCATTTCCTCATGTGTTTGTCAACTGCTCACATGTCATCTCTTATTAATTGTCTATTTATGTCCTTTGTCTACCTTTTAATTAGAGTTTATGTTTTTCTTTCTTAGCATGATGTCACAGAGTTCTGTAGATCTTACTAATTAGTCCCTTGTCTGTTGTTTCATTACTAAAGAATTTTTTCTCATCTTGGACTCTCATTTCACTCTTTTAAGAACATTCATCAAAGAATGTTGATGTGTCTGAGTG
>PVJH01023309.1:0-35072 GCA_004026705.1 Nesogale talazaci | reverse complement strand
CCTGGCCAAAGGCTGAAAGAGACCTCTATCTGTGCCCATCCCAAAGAGAGGTGACACGACAGAATTATTGAACCATATGGATGATATCACACATGAGTAAAGTTTTGCTGAAGTTAATTCAAAACTCTTTGCAGCAGTATTTTGTCAGGGGAACTCCCAGAGATGAAAACAGGTTCGGAAGAGGGATGTGGAAGGAGGGCTAGCATGACAGATGTCCCATGAATCTTGGCTGAAAGCAGAGAGCTCTGGAAAGATGGTTGTCCATGTTACAGTGACTGCGCCAAAGCATTCAACTGTGTGGATCCTAACAAAGCGTGGATCGCATGGTGGAGAATGGGGGGAGATTCAGAATTCCATTCCATTATGGTCAGGAGGACCCCAACCGGTGCATTGAGAAGGTAATCCATGCAGCTGGACAGGCTGAAGTAGAACTCTACCCTGGAGGAAGGCTCACTCATGGTCATACGCTGAGGACACAAACTCGCTAAAAGCAAGGGGGTCCCTTATGGCTGAAGAGCAAGCACCTCGCCCTCCAGGCTTCAGTTGCACCTGAAGTGCACTTCGATGGCAGGAACACACCCTTTGCACGACTGGACCAATAGGCAACATCTTGATAAAGGAAGGGGGGAAATGTATGGAAGTTGTCCAGGGTGTCACTTTACCTGGACTCCACAGTCAACGCCCCTGGACACAGCAGGCAGGACATCAGCGATGTATTTTGTACGCAAATCTGCTGTAAGAGACCTCCGTCCAAACAGAGGCGCGGCTGTGGAAAGGAAGGTGCACCCAGCCGGGGAAGCGATGATGGGATTGACTTCTTCTCTCTTGCAGTCTGTTTTTACGCTGGGAACTCGGCTGGAACCTCTTCTCCTTGGGTGACCGTGCTGGCATTTGAAAATACCAGTGACATAACTTCCCGTGCCACAGCATAACTTCCAGTGCCACAGCATCTATGTATGACAGACAGACCGACAGACACATGGCGGTGCAATGGGCAACTAGTGATTCCTTGGAGAATATAATATAAATATACAAAAATCTATTTTTCAAGACTTCTTCTATAAATCAGAACACCACCTGAAGTCTGCTTTGGTTGCTCTTTGGGGACACAGATTTCACCTTCTAAGTGAGGAAGGAAGGCAGCTTTTGTCCGCTCTCCCACCCAAGCAGGACGTCAGACTGATGGTGGGGAGTCAGCTGCCAGGAAGGTGGGATTCTTGAGCTCAGACTCAAGCGTCCTCCTTGGCTGTCCAGCAGATGGGGGAATGGGAAAGAATTGGACAGAGGCATTCCCAGGCAGATCATCCTCGCAGCGTGTGTGTGCATGTGTCGGCTGTGTCTTGCTGCACGTGTACCTGTGTGTGCACACGTGTCTGCGTGCCGAGGGTCCTCAGCCGAGGGAGAGAGGCAGGGTTGGAGTTGTGGATCCGGCTTAGTAATACCGGTCAAGGGGCAGCAACAGGGTCGCTTTTGCATTTGAGTAAGCAGGAGCATTAGCTTCTGGGTGGGGGTGGATCAGGGCGGCTGGGTGGGAGGCTGTAGCGACAGCCTGAAGCTTTCCCTGAGTGAAGGCAGCTTGGAAGGAGAGAAGGAAGACAGGCTCCCAAACTCAGGGAGTTCTCTCTTGTCCCCGTGAGCCCCCCAGCCCCTGTTCCTGGGGGATGTCTGCCTCTCCGGGACGTGGTGGCCGCTCCTCTTATGTTGACTGCACACTGTCTGCTTGTGCACGGCTGGGGAACAGAGGCCCCAATGGGCCTCTCCGCTGAGCCATGATGCTGGGGAAGCGGATGGCTGGAAGAGTGACAAGATTTTGTCCCTTGGTCGACGCTGCTCCTCAGAAGACAGCCGCTGTGTGGGGTAAAACAGAAGACAGAAACTCTCCCCGGGCTGACGCAACATGGCGACAGGCGCGCTGGTGGTGTTGGAGAAAAGAACATGCAAAATATTAAGTTTGGGTAAAAAGAGCATACAACTGTTCCCGTCTCGAACTGCATATGTTCCGAGGGATGATTGGCGGGCCGGCCCCCTCTCGCATGATTTGGAGCAGGGAGTCTGCTTTCTGGAGCTGGCAGCGTGGGTGCCGGTGGGGGGCTGCCCTGCAGCTGGCTGCTGGTCATGGGGGAGGGGGAGGCACCAGCATGTGCCTGGGTGGGGGCTTTGGCTGTTTGGAGCTTGGACTCCAGCGGGGTCAGGGGTGGGGGAGTGGGCCTCAGCTTTCACACATGGAGAATGGCCATCAGTGTGCGTCTTGAGGGGGTCCCTATGGGGGTGGGGGGAGGGTGGGGGTCTTGGCAGGAGATCTCCTCCCTTCCCCTCACCCTCAGAGCTGGGTGCCAGGGGGCTCCCAGGGGAAGGGCTAGGGCAACCTGTCCCAACTTCTGTCCCAAACCCTTACTTGAGATGGGGGACGTCTTTCCTCAGGGACCAGCCAGAGCTGCCCTGGGGAAAGCTGGAAAACAACTCCCCTTCCTGGGAGTTCAGGCCTGCTCTGTTCCCTGAGGGAGGTGCTGGCCATGCTGGGCTCCCCATGGCTCCCTGGTGCCTGATGGACTGGGCCTCTGAGCCTACTCTTTCACTGCCATTGGTGTAGATGGACTCGAGGCATTTAATTTTCGTCTTTGACCCCCACCTGTGGCCTGGAATGTGTGGGTTGACCTCAGTGATCTACTCAGTCATGTGAGGGCGTTGTGAGTCAGAATGAGCTTGATGGCGCGATCATAAAGTGACCCGATTTTAAGTGGGACACCATTGACCGGGGGTGGAGGGGGAAGGGGAGAGGAGGTTCTTGATTAAAAATTTGATCTATATGGAGCAACAAAAATGTTCATAGAGGGGGCTGAGCCCCGGTGGCGTAGTGGTTGTGCGTGGGACTGCGGCCCACTGGGATGGAGGTTCAATTCCAACAGCGGCTCCACAGGAGCAAAGGCTGGGCCTCCTACTCCCACCACGAGAGGAGAGGGCATTGATACCACCCCCCCAAAATAAAACAAAAAAGCAAAAAAACAAACAAAAGTGATCATAGAACTCCCAAATAGTATTGTAATCTATTTATTTTAATGTCAAAACGCCACAGGGCGTTGTTAAACTGTTAAAAAACAGGATGTCTGGTCACTTTACGCTATCATCACCCATGGCGGGAGGTGGGGGTTGGGTGGCGGAGGGAGGGCGGGGGGAGGGAGACAGGGCAGGAGGAGAAGGATGAGAGGAGGGGGGAGGGATTGAGAAGGGAGAGGAGGAGGGCAGACACAGGGAGAAGACAGGAAAGGCAGACAGAAGAGGAAGGGGCTCCCTGGGGCAGAGGTCCAGCCTGGGGGCCACAAGCTTCTCCAGAGTTGTGAGTGTGCAGGAAGACCGAGAGGCTGGCCTTGGAGGACAGGGCAGAGCAGGGCAGGATGACTGTGATGCGGAGGATGATGGGGTGAGGCGTCCAGGCTCCCGGCTTTCCCTCCCCTGGCACACTGCAAGCATCAGGGTCAGTGGGTTCATGTGGGTGAGGAAAAGGCCCTGGCTCCCACCCTTGCCCACAATGCTGATGCCCCAGCCTGCTGAGACACCAGATGGTCCGCACCCCCTGCGGGTCTCTCTGTCGGGCTCTGCCCTCCACACTGTGTGTCCAGTGCCCCAAGACCTGAGCCTTGAGGGTGCTGGCCACATGACCGTGATGGCCTGTCCTGGCCAGGGGGCAGGAACAGCAGACGCGCCATGTCGCTTCCTGCCTGGGGTCTTGGCTCAGTGGTTGGGGGTACTTTGCAGTCTCAGGAGGAGCCTATCTGGGGGTACCTGTCCTTTCCGCCCTCGACCCAGGGACTGAGAGAAGGGTTTTGCAGAAAGCCCTTGTGCAGTGGAGGAGAGGGCAAGGGGCTGGGGCATCTGGGGTGGCCTGGTTTGCTGGACTCCAAAGGCCCCTGCCCTGGCTCCTCTGGCAGGCACAAGGGCTGTGAGTGGCTTTAGGTGGTAGGAAGGACTGGCAGTCGAGAGGGGCATGCAGAGGGAGAGCAGGGATGGAGGCAGGGCCGCCGCTCGGTGTCCAGAGCGTCAGCCTACCTGTCTGTGTAAGAATCACACACCCTGCCTGGTGAGGCCCTTAGAGATGGCCACTTCCTTCTGGGCCTCTCTGCTGGGGCGGGTGTCAGGCTTCTGCTGGGAATTCCCAGCTCCCAGGAAGGGCATTGGCAGGCGGCCTTCGGGACCCGCCCGTCTGCCCCCTCTGAGCCGGGTCTCCAGGCTCTGGGAGTGAAAGGGGGCGTCCTGCCATGGCCGCGCCCTTGCCTGGGGCCCCCATAGACGCTGGCTCAGGAGGCCAGGACAAAGCCCTATTATGAAGACCTGCGAACCTGCCGACCTGCCTGCCTGCCTGCCCACGGAGGGCTGGCACCGCTCTGCCTGGCCATTGTTCCCACGAGTCTCGAGGTCACACGGGGTGATGCTGTGGGTGCCAGGGCATGAGCCCTACCCAGCCTTGTGCCGTCCGGGAACCTGGGAGTCCCTGCTGGAGTGTGAGTCCAGCCGAGCAGCAGCTCAGGGAGCCAGGTCCCAGGGTTGCTGGAAAATGGAGTAGGTGTTTAGTGGGCAGCTGCCCAGACTCGTCAGACTGTGGAGGGTGGACACTGGCCACGCACCCAGTCATACACAATCTCCAGGAGATGGGGCCTGTGTCTGGGGCCAGCCTCTGTGGGCTGGGGCCTGCGGATTCAGAAAAACCAGAGGCAAAGCCCTGCTCTCGCATGGTTCAGGCTGTGGGGGACACTGGGAGAGCTTCGAGGGTGACGTGCTTGTCCGTCCAGGGTGGGACGAGCCCAAGGGACAGGCACCCAGCTGGACTCAGCTGCCACGCCCTCAGCTGTCCTTGGGTGTCTTCTCCTTGGTTGCTCGGAGTCCCCTAAGGAAGTGAGGGCCTGTGTTTGAAGTGACTGATTCACCAGGAAACTCCCTGAAGGAACTGGTGTGGCTGGAGACCCAGGGGGCAGGGGGATGGGCGGGCAGGCCAGCACGGGGCCTCAGCCTGCCCCTGGAGCTCCAGGTGTGGGCACGTGCTCAGAGCTTGTCCGGACTCGAGCGAGGTCCAGAAGCGCAGGTTTTCCGTCAGGAGTGGCAAAGGACCCCCTCCTTCCCCCAGCTGTCCGGCTCCCCCAGGTTTCCCAGTCGGGGACCTCATGGGAGCAGATGCCAGGGGCCTTTCTTCATCGGGGGAGGTGCACACAGGCAGCTGTGGGCCAGCGGTGCAGCATGCATTGTGGGCACTACTCCAAAGCTTGCTCTCGTTGGCTGGTGCCGGGGAGGACCAGGCAATTCTCAAAGCAAGGCCCGGGGCTGAGAAAAAACAGCTGAACCCAGCTTCCCTGGGTGGGTGCCCTTCCCGGGTGGCCAGGCTGCCTCTCCTAGGACTGCTGGGTGACTTGGAACTGCAGCCATTTGGTCAGTAATGGAGCGCTGGGGCAGGACTCTGGAAGCACCAGGCTAACCTGGGGGACTCCCTGTCACCTGGGCTCTGAGTGCAGGCTGGCAGGTGGGGGTGGGGGGTTCATAGCCCCGAGCTTTCCCTCCACAGGGTTGTAAGCCAGCTCAGGCCTGCAGAAGCAGGCAGGTGGCCAGAGAGGTAAAAGGGACCTGGGGACCTGGCTTGCCCCCCTCTCTCCACAGTGATTCGGACCCACCCAGGGTCCTAGCTGACTGTCACAGAGGGGCTTCCTGACGGCCGTCTTTACGGGGTTCAGATGGACAGACCTCTCTTCCTCAGACTGTAGAAGGGGCCCAACTGCCAGCCTTGCCACCAGCCATGGAGCACTTAACCAACGCTCCACCAGGGCTCCTGTACCAGGCATGGAGGAAGTGACGGCACCCTGGATGGGTGAGTGAGAGGCTTTGGTCCTCCATGGGGACCAGTGAAGAGGTGTCAGGGAAGGCTTCTTGGAGGAGGGGCTGCCTCCCTCCTGGGGGAAGAGGTGGGGTGTGCAGGCACACACCCATGCAGAAGCTGCACCTGCCCTGCTCTAAGGCTGGACTTCCTTCCTTATATACACATCCCCCCCCTGCCCCCAATCAGGACACAGACCCCATGAGGGGTGGAAAGAATGGGCAGACTCCAGACCTGACCTGCTCTGTGGACTTGTGGGGGGCGGGGGCGGGAAACCACCCTAAGACCCTCGGGCAGGGCTGGTAATCTCAGATTGCTCTACTTCCTGGGGGTTGGGTTCTGAGGGCCACATGGACAAGAAGGGTTTCACCCCTCATGGAAAGGCCTCGTGGCCGCTCAGAAGGTGAGGATCAAGAACATTGGGACCTGGGGACACTCTGCTGGCTACAGCCCCAGGGTGGGTGCCAAGCTTGTGAGAATAGGTCCCTATGTACACGAGACTTTGCAAAGTGCCCTGTGCAGTGCGGGGCACCCGTTGTCCCTAGGGGCATGTGTGGCAGGTGAGCCAGGCCAGCCCACCTAACTCCACCCCCTCCCATTCCTGGAGTGGGGGCAGGGGGAGGAGAACACCTCGCCCATTAAAGCCACTCCAGCTAGGAACCCCATTGGGTCTCTTGTTGGCCTGGGGTGCATTTTTTATTGGTGAGTAAGAGGTTGTTTTCACAATCTACCTTTTATCCTCAGCTCCCTCACAGGCCCTTGTGAAACTAGGTCCTCTTAAAGGAGCACGCCAGGAGCATTTCCCGATGGGCGATGGGAGCCTGGACACACTCCCAGGCCTTTCCTGGCCTGGAAAATTGACAGACAGCCCTTCTGGTTAGTCTAGACCCAAAAGACACACAAGACAGGGACCCCGGCCCCAAAGAATCACAGCAAACGCAGCTGTGTGGACGTCTCAAGGGGAGAGGGGAGGGACTTGGCAAACTGCATGGCGTCTTCTCAGAGTCTTCCTTCAAAGCTGGTGGCCAGTGGTAGTGTCACTCTCGCTGCATCCCAAGCATCCCTCTCGACCTTCTCCCGATGGATGGGCATTTCCACGCTTGGATAAATGTGCGCCACGAAGATCACTTCAATGTGCTGAAAAGCAGGGCGGCTCCTTTGCAAACCAAAATGCACCCGGCCCAAGTCACGGGCTCCTAGGCATGTGCAGGTGACACGCGCAATAAGGATAGCCAAAGAGAAATGGACACATGTGGAGGGTACCCGGCGCAGCCACCAGAACCCAGGCATCTGAAAGAAAGACAGCCAGAAGGCTCCTTAGAAGTGAGGGTGGTGGGACTTTGGCCATGTTGTCAGTCAGGAGAGACCGGTCCCTGGGCTCGGGCAGCATGCTCTGTAAAAGCGAAGGGCAGCCAGGAAAAGAGGAAGGTCTCCCCAAGAGGGGTGCACACCATGAGTGTCCCGAACCCGAAGGGCTTCGAAGGGAATGGTGATTGTGAGGATAATGCAGGACTGGGGGGCGTTTCGTTCTGCTGTATGTTGGGGTTGCTCTGAGGTAGGACCAACTTGAAGGGGCCTAACAGCAACAACAACAAAACCCTTGCTGGTGGAGAGAAGCGTTTCCTAGGCGATACAGACACCACCTGTAAGAGTCCTCTCAGACCAGGGCCTGCGGTGGACTGGAAGACAGGACGGAGCTCTTCCCTTGCTCTGCAAAGCAGACCTTGTCTGGAAATGGGCACTTTGAGGACGCCATGGGGCTCGCAGCAGGTCACAGTGGAGCGGTGTGACGGCGTCCCTCTGAGATCCCAGGAGATGGGCGGCGAGGCCACGGATGGAAGCGACGTGGCCACACTCTGGTCTCAAGCTCCCACCCTTCAGTCTGGAGAGGTTCTGGGCTCGTGGTACATGAGTACCGCAGGCCTACAAGACCAGCACGGGCACAGACGTTGGGGGTCTTTATTAAGCTTCCTCCTGTGAACCAGGTGCAGGCACACTGAGCGGATCGTCGGTTTTGCAATGTGTTCGAGCTTTGGTTCCAGTGCATCCATCTTGGTCCAGCTATTCTTTGCCACCCTTCCACGGGGTTTTCTCTCATCCCACTTCCTCCTGTGGGTTCTGTGTCTGCTCTGAGCCCTTCTGAACCTTGTCTTTGGGCAAATGACCCCTTTGATCCGAGGAAGGTGATTCTTCAAACACAGGAGTGAGTTCCCCTCTAGTCTGAAAGCTGGGGAAGGGTCATGTCTTAAGAGTCCATCAGCCTTGATCTTACCCGGAAACTTGGATTCTTTTACGACGAAGAAGAGTCCTGTCCCACCTTCTCCTCGCTGAATCCTAAACCCAAACCCAGCCCTCTGCCATCCAGAGGCAGCACGGCCCGCTATCAGCTCTCTGAGGCTGTCCATGTTTCTGGGAGCAGACAGCCTCATCTTCCCCTCCTTGGATCGGGTGGTGGGATTGAACTATCAGCTTTGTGTTCAGTAGCCCCATGCCTAACTCAGCGCTTCTCAGATGAGTGTACTTGACTGTTGGCAGTGACCTTGCGAGGAACAGGATCAGCGGCACCATCTTTCCAGCAGCAGCTGCTGGGGCTCCCTGCGAGTCCCTGCCGTCACACACGCTGGCGACTCGCACAGGATCTCAAACAGTTCTGCCACACTCCTGCCCACGTGATAGCCCCCAGCAGAGTGCAAGCGGAACTTCTGCATGCCCTGGGAAATGTGGGACAGGCAGACACACTGTGCCAACCACTAGACTCTGGAGATCTCCGGGCTGGCCTGTGGCAGCAGGGTGGGGCGGCTGTGATGTGAGAAGACCCGAGGTTTCCGTGGCCAATCTTTCCAAATGGGTCACAAAGACTTCCGTCCCAAGGTGCTTCCTGGTCAGCAACTGAGCCCACCGAGCAGCCGGAGGCCAAGGGCCTCATGCTCCATTAATGAACTGATCAGGATGCAACTTTCTACTAACTTGCTTCTCTATTTTTGTTTCTCTAGGAAACAAAGTCTGGGGAGAGGAGGGGTGATCTCATGGTCCCCTCACTTGTGTGTGACAGAACCAGGATAGGAGCCAAGTGACAGGTTCTGTTCCCTGGCCCCTGTGAGCACTGTGACCCCCCTCTCAGCACCCCGTGAAAAGTCCCAACGTGGCTCTCAGGTAGACCCCCTTCCCCTGCGACGGTGGGTGGCCACTGTCATTGCTGGACCAGGTCCCTGGTTCAGAGAAGCTCTGTGGCCTTGGGCCGTGGACAGTGGGAGGTCAGCGGTGCTGGGGTGTCCACTAGCTAGGGCCCTAGCACCCCCTTCCGGGAAAGGAATGACGCCATCTCCCGGGTCTGGCGAGGAGCGTTCGCGGCGTCTTGCACTTTTGGTAAGTGACAGTTTTGCAAATTGCGGGTAAAGAACGTAAGTGTCTAATTAAACGGCGAGGATGAGCGGCATCGGAGGCGCGTGATTGACGAGCGCGGAGGCGCGGCTTCCCGCTGGAGGCGCCCGGCAGGGCCCGCTCAGCCCGCTCGGCGGCTGAAGTCTTGTTGTGATCCTGGCTGTCATTTTCTCATTACTGATTAAAATTAAAAATCTGCTTGGCAAATCCATTGTAAAAATCCCCTTCACGAGCATCGACGGGTACAAATTATTTTGTCAATCGCCTGGCAGTCAAAACGGGTCTGGAGACGGATCGGCGCTGGCGCGCGTGCTGGCAGAGCCGCGCAAGCCACTGACTTCTCTCTCCCAGCAAAGTTTGGAAAAGCGTAGGTAGCAGTCTTGGCAGGGCGTTAGCGGATTAAGAGATGCGTCTCTCATTTTTATAATTCTTTAACTTTTTATTTCATATATTTTTTTATTTTGAAGGCAATGTTCTGTTTATGTGCGCCCGTCCCCTCTCCCTGCTGGCAGCCGGAGCGGGTGGGTGGGTAGCGGGGTTCGCGGTGGGAGCTCGAAGCTGCCCCCTGTAATTGTCTAATACGGTGTAATAGCAGGTGGAACACAGTAATAAAGTCTATGTAGGGGGTGGGGTGGGGGGAGGGAATCTGCTTGGGGAATGGAGGAACGCATCGTCGAGGGCAGGGTGGTGGTGGTGATGGTGGGGGGGGGGCAGGGGCGCCAGCATCTTGCTAACCTCCAAACGGGGCTGGGAAGGAGGGGTATTGACAGCGGCTGCGCTGATTGAGAAGCCTACACGTTGGGGGAGGGTGGAGGGATCAAAGGAAGGAGAGTGGGCGGGTGGCGTGGATGGCTAGGCTGGGAGTCAGGGACCTGCTCTGGGCTGAACTGTGAGCTGCTTGGACCCGAGCAAGTCTGGTGTCTTTGTTAGGTCCCAGTCTCCTCTTTTTCCACAGCAAGTGATCCCTCTGGCACCGGATGCCTCTTGCCTGTGCTCTGGCAGTCATCCCGAGGCCCCCTTCGGATAGCAGCAGGTGGTGCAGGCAGGCGGGCGTACCAATTCTGGAGCCAGAGGAGCGGGCCTGCGTTCTGGTCCTCTGACTGCATGGTCTGTATCTCCAGAAAGGAGTCCCATGCCTGTTAGCCTCACTCGCCTGGTATAGACGGAGCTCACGTCCTTCTATTCCCAGTATCCGGGTCCCCCTGATCACGGTGCCCATGCACACAACACTGCCAACCCTATTATGGATCTGGGATCTGAGAGTGAGACTCAACTGGTTGCCACAGCCTGGTATCCAGGCCTTTCCTCCTGGGCTCATCTTCCTGTGGAAGCTCCCCGTAAAGGTGACTCATCTCCCTGTAAATGTGCTCAGCATCCCAGCCAGAGGAGGCCTCCAACACCAGGCAGGTGGTGGGGGTGGCAAAGAGTGACAGGCGCTGACTGGGAATCAAACCTGGGCCTCCCACCTGGAAAGCCAGAATTCTACCCCCAGGCTGCTTCACTAAGCACGAGGGCCCTGTCTCCCAGAGAAAGATGCCCGGCCTTTTGTTCAGCTCTCAGAAGCCTGCCTGCCTGTTGCTGCAAAAGGCACAACTGATGCCTCTGGTTCCTGGGAAGGCTGGTGGTGGAGCGATCTGCAGGGCTGCAATCTGCAGGGTTGGCAGTTCCAAACCACCAACCACTCCTCAGGAGAAAGACTGGGATTTCCACTCCCTCCAACAGCCACAGTCCTGGACTCTCACAGAAAGTCTCCGTGGGTCGTCACGGACTCCATAGCAGTGAGTGGAGAGCCTTCTGGGACTGAAGTGGAGCCGTAACCCCAGCACTGTCCTGTAGCTCGGCTCACTGTTTGGGGCTGTTTATTTATAGTTTATTTTGCATTCCATTTCCCCCCTTCTTCAGGCCTCTGCAAACCTATAGGCCCGCTTTCCTGGGAAAGGCAAAGCCTTGAGGTATTTTAGAAGGATTGAGATACAACGGCATCTCGGGTGAACGCCAATGTACCTTCTCGCTTTCAGGCGAGATGTCTTGTAGCTGATTCACTGCCTTGGACGAATCATAGCCAACGGGAAGGATTTGTCAACAGTGGGAGAACAGGAGGTTTGGAATTCCAAACTCCCATCCTTTTCTATGACAGAGGACTAAGAAGATAGGATATGTATGCAGATATATCTCTCCACACACGGTTGGTATGTGTCTCCCAACTAGAAAGGTGTATGTTAGGCTGCAGGTAAAGCTGCATTTTCTCCCCTCCCTCCCATGCCAGGCATCATGCAGTTGGGAATGGAAACTATGGATAGGTGAATGGTTCAAAAGCCCCAAACAAAATGAAGCACCTCCTCCTTCTAAACAAAAGCTTTGCTTTTGAGGGGTCTCAGGGTGGACCGTCCAAAGGACAGCCACGTGTGCTAACCGTGCTAATTTACCACCCATGGACTCTCGTAGACGCGCACTGCATGGTCCAATGCCAAGGTCTCGGGGAGGTGCAGCCAGAATGCGCCTTAGGAGCGAGGATGGTGTGATGACTTCTCTCGTCACCCTATAGGATGGAGGAGAGCTGCCCTGGGGGTGCTGAGACTCAAAATCCTTAAGGAGGTAGGCAGTCTTGTCTTTCTCCCGAAGAACGGGCTGATGGTTTTGGACTACTAACCTTGTGGCTAGTAGCCTAACGTGTCACCAAACCCATGGTGCCCCATGGAGAAAGAGAAGAAGACCATGGGCGAGGTGGATTCAAGCCACATCAACACAGTGGACACAGCCATGGGCTCACTCACGCACAGCGACATCGGTGGCGGAGATGGTGCAGGGCGGGGCCGTGCTTTGGTCTATTGTGGGGAGTTGGAACTGAGTCCGCAGCATCGAGCGACAAACACTACTGTCACCCGTCCCCATCCTTTGTCAGTGCAGGCATGACGAATCCATCTTGGCACTGTGTTCCGTAGACTAGAGAAACACATCCAGACACACTCATGTATGAGAGAGAGAGAGAGAGAGCGAGAGAGAGAGCGAGAGCTACATCAAGAACCAATTATAGATCAAGCAAACGTCCCAGGCCAGTCCAGCTCAAGTCTCTGAGTCTGATACTAGTCCCTAGCCCCCTATTCAGACGCACGCAGCCATGTGCAATGGCGTCGAATGCAGGAAGATCACAGGCCAGTGGGCGGAGGGTTGAGGGATCCCATGGTGGTGGCTACATCACAGAGCACGCTCAGGACTCGGGGTGGCTCCTCCCCAGGAAGGTGAAGGCCGAGAGCATGGGGGCCACCTCCAGAGAGCCATTTATCTCGGTGGCACTCCCAGATGAGGCCATCCAGCTGCGAGCTGATTGACAGGCTAAACTCCACCCCTTCACTTTCACATCGTCTAGTTGACATGGAATGATGTGACCACCATGGTACTCTCTCTTCTCCCATGAGCAGCCAGGACCCATCCAGCGGAGTTGGCACAGGAGAGCAGCTGCAAGGGTCAGCCAGCTTGGGCTGATGGGCCCCGAGTCTGGAGTCAGGAGACTCACCTGCCACCATTTCTCCAACAGGTCCCAGAGGAGACTGTGCTGCAGAACGAAGGGGCAATGGATGATCTTGAAAGTCCTGCAGGTGCTGGCATCTCCTAAGTTCCTCAAAGGGTCCTAAGTGGCTCAAAGACGCCAGCCCTGCTCCCAGGGATCCCATACTGACTTGGACTGACCGTGTGGGACAGAGGACAACAGCGGCCTCTTAGGGCTGCTGAGGTGGAAGTCCTGATGAGAGGAGGCCAGACGGCAGCATCTTTCTCTCACAGAGCAGCTGGGGCTTGAACTGCTGCCCGGGGGATGAATTTCTGAACGAGGGCTCACTGGAACCTCCAGGGAGCCTGCCACCTCTGGCAGGTGTGGGGTCACCAGGACTAGCTTGGAGGTGCATGGACTGGGGTTGCAAGAGCTGAACTCCCAGAACACAAAGGGAGATTGCTGGGGTTGGGATAAAGGGTTCGGGGAGGGGCAGGGAGGGGAGGAGAGGAGAGGAGAGGAAAACTCACATTAGAAAAAGCACAGAAAGGCTCCTTGGAGCAGGAGGTGGAGGACCGACCAACGTCTTGATGGATGAGCAGAATCTGGAATGCTGAGCAGGCTTCTAAGCAGGTGGAGCCTAGTGGGACAGTGGCTTAAGTCTTCCGCTGCTTACCAAGTGGTCGGTGGTTGGAACCCATCCTTCCCTTTGAGGGAGAAAGATGTGTCTGTTGGGTTCGCAGCTGAGTCCCAAGTCATGGTTGTGGGTTCTTGTTAGGAGTGAGATGAGGCGTCTGTCTCTGTGGGGGTGACAGCATTGGGAACCCCAGGGAGCAACTCTCCTCTGTCCCCAGGGTCTCTGTGGGTCAGAACCAACTCCTGACAGTGGACCCTTGGGAAGCCTGCCCCGTCCTTGTTGAACCAACTGTCGGGATGCGCAGAGGCAGAGGCTGGGGCACCAGCAAGGCCAGCTGCACTTCAGGAGATGTGGCTCCTGGCTCTCCCTTAAGATCCTGGTCCCTTGCATCTCCTGTTCTTCCTCTCCAAAGCAGGGGTGATGTCCTCTATCCTGGCAATCTTAGAGACTGACTCCCAACAACTGGGGAGATGACCTCTCTTCTCCAAGAGGGAAATACCATGAGATTTCCCAGAAGTCTCGCGAGAAATCCATGCCCACATGGAGGCCTCATTGACTACTCAATGGCTATCTCCAGATTAACAGGCTAGACTCCACCTCTACATCCCAATTATGAAATTGGCATAACGAATACATGGCCACCACAGTTACTTTCATACTGTACTCTTCCAAGGGATATTTTCATACTGTACTCTTCCAAGGGGTACTTTCGTACTGTATTCTTCCAAGGGGTAATGTGGAGGGGCAGCGAAGAAGAAGGAACCCCTCAACCAGATGGAAGGACACTGGGGCGGCATCAAAGGGCTCAGCCATGAGAACAGCTGTGAGGATGGGTTCGTTTTCTTGCGCATGGGGTCGCTATGGGTTGGGGCTGACTCCATGGCCTCTGGCAGCCGCAACTCCTACATGGGCAGCAGCACGATGACAGAGGTTGGCTTGTGGTGACAATGACCTGAGCGTGACACGGAGACAGGAAGTGAGTACGTGGCGGTGGTGAAACTGCGCGTGTGGACTGGCTCTGAGCAGAGGGGTCACAGACCTTCCTTTTGGGAGAAACGGTGCATGTGTGAAACACGATGAAGCCAAGCCCGCTCCCCTGTCCCTGGGGGCAGCTGCACCCCGGGGGACGGCCTCCAGAGCCCACTGCTGTGGGCGGGCGAGGTGGAGAGTCATCCTGTGTAGCTAGGATGGAGAACGGTGGCGGTGCCTGTGAAGAGCTTGCATGGCTCTTGGCTCCCGTTGAGTGGGGCCCCACCCGACCCATGCGTTCCTGGCACCCCTGACAGACGTGGGAACTGAGGGGTGCCCCTGTGAAGGATACACTACCAGGTGACAGTGCAGAGTTGGTGCGTTCCATTGGCCAGGCTGTCCCAGTGCCACGCAGCTGGCTCTGACCCCCTCCTCCACGTAGCCCGTTCTTTGCTCAGGCCGCTCAGGGCAGTGGGTGTGCTTGGGGTGAAACTTGAACCTGGGTAGATCCTGTCCACCCAGAGAGCCGTCACCATTTGATGGCAGCTCATGGTTTCATCGCCCCACCCCAGCCACCCAGAACGCCCTTCGCCACCAGACCATGCAGAATCCTCAGATGCATCTGTTGGCCCCCGTCACAGTGATGCCCCAGGGGTCACTCACGGTGTCACCGCCACCCATGGGCCACCTCCCCTACCACTCCAAACAAGATCCTCAGTGAGGTCGATGCCCGTTTCCAACCATAGACAATATTATTATGCAACGCCCATAGTCATGGTTGCTTGGCTGGGATGATTCTTGGATCTTATGAGCACCGGCAGTAGAATTGTTCTATTCACCTGCCCGTGTTGAATCACAGTATTGTTAGTTACGATGCTATTAGTCACGGAGAAGAAGCTTTTTTATTATTATGATGATTTTCTTCCTCCTTTCTTTTTAATTACTACTTCGGCCTCCAAAGAGTTAGGGATGGAGGTTCACTCATACACCTCACCCAACACACCAGGAACTCTGACAACACTGCGGACATCCAAGATGCTGGTCTTTATGAAAATGAAGGTGTGGGCAGGGGAGCTCCGGATTGACAGCGAAGTTGCGCTGGGGGTGGGGAGGGTGGTGGAGATAAAGATGGTTCTGGCCAGAGCTCATTAGAAAATCTGCCTCAATTATTATGATGCACCACAGCGGTGTTTTTATTTTATTTGTTAAAATCTCTTTTGTTGTTGGGACATTGCACGGCGATGTGATAGACACACATCTCCATGTCACACCCTCTGGCAGTGTCACCCTCTGACCAAGGACCCCAGTGGCTCCCCTCTCTGAGCCTCGGTGTGCTCATCTACAGAAGGGGATGGTGTTGTTGGCTCAGCATTGGACGGCTAGCCTCAAGGTTGGCTGTTCCAAACCGCCAGTTGCTCCTTGGGAGAAAGGTGAGGCTGGGTGATCTCCTAAAGAGTTAGGGCCCCAACACCCTATCTGGGGAAGCCAAGAGTTGGAATCAACTTGATGGCACTGGGTTTGGATTTTGGTTAATTGTGAAGAGATCAATTGCCTGGAGTGGAAAGTGGCCTGGGACCAGCTCTGGCCACTGACTGGCTGCAGGTCCTTGCTCCGAGTGGGCGCAGCCACTGAGAAATGGTGATGGACCCTCCCGCCACCTTCCCCTGGCTGTCATGGCCAGGCCTGGAGCACACGCGATGCTGGCTTGCTCTCTGTGGGAAGGCACTGGCCGTGGGCGCAGCTCCCACCACCCGAGGGGTGGTGGAATCGTGAAAACTGGTTCCCAACCTGCCTGGTACATCGTGATGCTTCTTCCATGATGGACCGGGGCGAGTCCCACTCGGGCCTCTCCATTGTGGAGCCCACGCTGCTGGGTTGATTCAGAATGCAAGGTGTGTTTGGCACGAGGCCTGGGATGCTGAGGGGAAGGCTGGGGAGGGGGAGAGAGAGAGAGAAGAGAGAAGAGAAGAGAAGAGAGAAAAAAATAGAGGGGTGGGGAGGGGAAGAGAGAAGAGGAGTAAAGACATAAAACTAAGAGTGGGGACAAGGGCAGGATCAGAGACCAGCAGAGACGCAAGGCGGGGCCAAGGCACAGGGGCACAGGCCAGGGCAGGGACATCGTCAGAGATAGGTCAAGGCCAAGGCATGGCAGGGGAGGCAGGGGCAGGGACGTACCCTCTTAATGTATCCATTCACTTTTTCCTAAAGCTTCCCAAATCAGTGAGAAGCAAACATGGACTTGAAGGGTCTGACATAACCCCACCCTCTCCATACGCCCAGTCCCACGCCTAGTGACCCCATGGGGCAGAGGAGAACTGCCCCTGTGGTTTCTGTGAATTTTTGTCAAGCAGATTGTCTTACCGCTCACCTGCAGAGTGGCTGATGGGTTTGAACCACTCACCCTGTGGTTAGCAGCTGGAGGTAACCCCCTGCACCCCCCCCCCCACCACTAGGCTCCTTCCAGAGGTCTCAGTAACATAAGCCTTGCTTGAATCCCAGGTTGAGTTTAGAGCCACACCTATGCTATCTCATTTCACACACACACACACACACACACACACACGTAAATTTGGGGTGGAGGCATCATTAGCTCATCTTCCTTGTAGATAAAGGAAGTCAGGACTGGGGGAGCAGGGTGACACATGCAAGTGGAGTCCCAGATTGTCTTGACTGGCCACTGTCTTCTTGGCTTTACACCCCTGAGCCCAGGCACACAGTCTGCTGGGCTGGTCCGAGGGCCAAGCAGGTGGAGCAGGGTCTGGGAGATGCAGGGCGGTCACCCCAGACTTCTTGACAACCAAGCAGCCAGTGTGGCTAACGGTTTTAGGGTTCCTCTTTCTGGAAGCTCCAATACATTGGATCCCAACCCACATCTCCGTGGGGGTTTGGCAGCCAGGGTTTTGCTGGCATGGGAGCTGTTGATTCCTCTCTGGAGCCAGGTGGCCAATTGAGTGCACAGGCTACAACCTGCTATTAGAAGCTCCTCATAGTGGGCTCTGTGGAGGGTGCATGGTATTGCCTCTTGGGGGTTGGGATCTTGGAAACCTCTCTTGGCTTGGGCTGGGCACCACCGAGGGTTTCTGCCTGAGTCTTGCTCACCAGGCTGGGCAGACCCCACAGGGCCAACTGAGGCTCATGGGAACGACCGAGTCTGACAATGGTCAAGACCGGACGGGGCTATCACTTCCAGGTTAGCATCCTTCCCAGTGCATCTGTGTTCCCAAGTGCGGCACTGTGGAGCAGCTCCCAGAGAGCCTTCTAGAAATCCAGACACACACAGAAGGACAAGGCTCAGAGTTCCTCCATGATTCGGACATGCTGCCCTCCATCAGGGACTTGTCCACTTTGCCATTCCTCATTACGATGTGGGCTTTGAGTGGCAGGTGCTTCCTGTGTTCTCTGGTGTAGTGTCAGTTCACAGAATAGGACCCTGTACTTAACTATTAAGTCTTAATAGATTGATGGTGGATGGGTGGGTAGATTCAAGGATGGATGGGTGGATGAGTAATTGGGTGGATGAACGGGTATGTGAATGGGTGGATCGATGCATGTATATGAATGAGTGGATGGCTGGATAGGTTAATTAGTGTATGCATGGATGTGTTTATACATGATGTATGTATTTGTGTATGAATTGGTACATTCATGAGTGGATAGATGGATGAATGGGTGGATGGTTAGATGGATGAATAGGCTAATGTCTGCATGTATGTATCTATGATACATGTATGTATGAATGTATGCATGTAGGTTAATGAGTGATTGGATGGGCAGACTGGAGGTGAGTGAGCATTTGGATGCATAGATGGGTGGGTGGGTAGATGAATGAGTGAATGGATGGATAGGTGGTTGAATGGATAGATAATGAATGGGGAGATGTGTGAATCAGTGATTAGATGGGAGGATGGAGGGATGGGTAGGTGTGTTAGTCCAAGTAGACTTGAGAAACAAACTCATGGACACACATATGGACATAAAAGTATGGTTTATATATAAGAGGAATGGGACATTGAGAAAGCATCCCAACCCAGTCCAGTTCAAAGTCATAAGTCCCATATTAGTCTATATGCCTGATACCAGTGTATAATGTCTCCTTCCAACTCATGAAGTCACAGGTCATTAGGTGCAGAGTCTTGGCGCCGGCAGGGGTCCCCTCCAGGTCTCAGGGTCCATCAAAAACATCCAGTGGTGGTAAAAGCAACTCAGCGCTGGCAGGGGTCTCCATGTGGCTTCTCCAGCTTCAGAGGTCAGGTTTAATCAGGCTAAGGCTGTGTGGCTTCTCCTCTGGCTCCCGCAGCTCCTCAGACACTGCCATCTTGTCTTGTCTGTGATTCATCATCTCTGAGACTAACTCCCACAAATGGGGAGATAGCTTCTCATCTCCATGAGGGAAATATCGTGAGATTTCCCAGAAGTCTCAGGAGAAAACCATGCCCACATTCTCATTGGCTACTCAATGGTTATCTCCAGATTAACAGGCTAGACTCCACCCCTACATCTCAATCATGAAATTAACATAAGCACATGACCGCCACAGTAGGTTAATGAGGGATTGGTGGATGGACAGATGGGTGGGTGGATGGGGAGATGGGTGGATGCTGGAAGGATTTGGCCTTTATCGGGATGCTCTCCAGGGACAGCGCTGCCCGGTGGCCAAATTGCCATGATTGGCACAGGATCCAGCTTTCAGAGCCCGCTTAGTGAGACTCCAGATCTGTTGATCCATCAAATAGTTTGCTTCTTGAGGGCAGTGCCCACGTCTTTCTTTCCCTTGTTCCATTCCCAGGCTTTGGTACAAGGACAGGAATAATAAGTGCTTATTACAGTTTACTGAGAGGAGCAGGCTGTTTACTGATTAATCCTTTCTTTCCAACCCTAGTTCCTTGTCCTGGCACCACCCACATGCCTGGATCTGAAGAAGCCTTTGCACACGAAGCATAACATGACACCATAGTTTCTCAGTGCCCACACATGAACTCAATCTAATAGGAACCCTCAGTGGGTATGCAGTTCTGTTGACTGTGTGGGCTAGAGCCAGGGCTGGTGGCTTGGGACCAATGGGCAGCTGTAGGCATTTGCATCATCCAGAATATACTGAGCTACACTGCAATGACAAACAACTTCCTGTCTCGACAGCTTTAGAACAGCAACATTTATCCTCAGTGTGTGAGTTTGAGTAAACCAGGAAACAAATCAGCAGAAACTCACATATATAAGAGAGTTTTATATAGAGGGTAAGTGCTCATCAAGAAAGCATCCCAACCCCGTGCTGCCCAAGCCCACAAATCCAACACTAGCCCATATGCCCAACACCAACCCACAAAGTCCTCCTCCATCTCATAAAACACACGCAATGATGCCGACTGCGGGGGGACAGTTGAATCGGTGAACATACAAGCATCTCAGCACTGACACAGGTCTCCACACGGCTGCTCCAGCACTCAGGGCTACATTGGGGTAAGTCCATGTGGCTTCTCCTTGGAAATGTCTTGCAGGAAGTGAGCCTTGCCAGCTGAAGCAGGGAACTGATTAAGGCAGCTGCACCCTGGTCCGACCATCACAAAGCAAGAGACCCGAGAAGACTCAATGAGCCAATTGTCTCTCTGCCATTCAATGAACCATATATGTGCTTATCGGCCAGGTTGGCACAATAAGCATTAACTGTCTCACTCAGGCTGCATGTTCCTCCAGCAGGAGCTGTGGCCTGTCTTCATCCAGAGACTCAAGTTGTCAGAACAGCCACCACGTAGGATGTCACCCCTGTCACAGCAGTGTGAATTGCACCCTGGTTTACAAAGCCTTCCTCCAGGAAGTGGTGCACGTCTCTTCTGCTTCGTCTGACCAAAGCAAGTCATCTTCAAGTGGCCAGGAAAGTGCAACCTCACCAGGTTCTCACAGTCTCTGAGTGGGGCAAATGGTTAGCACGGTCAGCTGCTAACCAAAGATGGGGGGCTCAAGTCTACCCATAGGCACCTTGGCAGAAAGACGGGGTGATATGTATGTTAGGCTGGGTTGTCCCGAGAAACAAAATCAGTGGCTCTCATCTGCGTGTAAGAAAGAGATTGATAGCTAGACATCATTTTATAGCAAGAAGTCATCCCAGTCCAGTCCAACTTAGTCCATGGGTCCAATGCTAAATCATTTGCTCCTTTTCTCTCTCCTTTTATATTTTGTAGGACAAAAGATGATGCAGGATCTACTCCTTCCCCAGGGGACCTCCCCTTGCCTTGACTCAAGGCTGAGACTCAAAGAAGGGGGTGACATCCTGTTACAGTAGACACGTGGTGATTGCAAAATTACTCAAAACCCAATCCAAATAAAAGAAACAAACAGAAAAACACAACAAGCACACTGCCATCCAGTGGATGTCGATTCATGGCAACACAACAGAACAGGGGAGAACTGCCCTGTGGGTTTCACAGATTATAATTCTTTGCAGCAAAGAAAGCCTTTGAGATGCATAGCCCAGCCAAGTTGACACATAATTTTTTTTGGGGGATGGAGGGCATAATTCAATACATGACAGTAGGTCCTTCCTTCTTTCTATCTTTCCTTCCTCCCTCCTTTCCTTCCTCCCTCCCTTCCTTCCTCCCTCCCTCTCTCCCTCCCTTCCTTCCTTCCTTCTTCCCCTCCCTCCTTTCTTCCGACCTCATAGAGAACTTAGGGGACACAAAAGAACTGCCCCCACTGGGCTTCCAAGGCTGTCATCTTTATGAAAGCAGATAGTCCTGCTTCTCCCATGGAGCTGCCGGCAGTCGGTATGGCATTTATGGGAACAGATCACCAGTTTAACGTCG
This sequence comes from Nesogale talazaci, assembly GCA_004026705.1. Lineage (NCBI taxonomy): Eukaryota > Metazoa > Chordata > Mammalia > Afrosoricida > Tenrecidae > Nesogale > Nesogale talazaci. The sequence goes on along the minus strand of PVJH01023309.1, from coordinate 13,947 downwards.
TTATGTTCTTAGATGCCTCTAGGTCCACTCCGACCCATAGTGACATCATGTACAACAGGATGAAGCACTACCTGGTCCTGTGCCATCCTCACAATGTGCTATCTGAGCTCATCTTTGTAGTCACCTGGACGAGGGTCTGTCTCCTTTTCCCTCCCCCTCTACTTTAGCAAGCATGACACCCCCTTCCAGCACTTGGTCTTTCCTGCTGCCACCGCCAGTGAGATGAAGTTTTGCCTCACCCATTTCTCAGAAGCTGTGCTTCTCCCAAGACAGGTCTTTGCGTTCACCTGGTCATTAGTGATCTCTTTCTTTTTCTTCACCAATACCACAATCCAAATGGGTCCAGTCTTCTTTGGTTTTCCTTATTTATGATGCAGATTTTGCATGCTTTGGAGGTGAACATACCAAGGCATGGGTCAAGTGAACCTTAGTCATCAAAATCACATTTTGTCTATTAACACATTAAAATAGCCTATTGCCCCAGCTTTGCCAATGCAATAGTTCATTGTTTTCTTGACTGCTGCTTCCATGGATCTGAGTAAGACGAAATCTTTGCCAACTCCAACTTTCTCTATGAACATGGAGTTGCTTGCTGCTCTAGCAGTCAGAATTGTTGTTTTCTGTACATTCTTGTTTTCTGTAATCCATAGGAAAAGCTGGAGCTGCCTTTCATCTTCATTAGTAAGGGTTTTATGTCCTTTCTGTTTTCAGCAAGAAAGGTGTGCCTTGTGTTTAGCACAGGTTGTTAATGAGCTTTCTTTCAATTCTGATGCTGCATTTCCCTTTATATAGCCCAACACCTTGGATTATGGGCTCCCCATCCAGGTCAAAGAGGTGTGGTGAGAAGACACAACCTTAGTACACACCTTTCCTCATTTTAAACTATGCAGCATCCCCTTGTTTTGCTTGAACGACAACTCCTTGGTTCATCTCTAAGTTCTACATAAGCACAATTCCACACTTGGCAATGTTATCCATCATTGTCTATGTTCCGCATGGTCAAATGTCTCTGAAGTGCTAACAAGACACAGGTCAATGTCTTTCTGGCAATATCTGCTAACGAGATCCCTCATTCAAAGTTCTCTTTGGAATCTGGCTTGAATTTCTGGCAGCTCCCCATTGATAAATGGATGCTACCATTTTTAAATTACCTTCAGCAAAATCTTACTTGTGTGAGTGTGCCATTAACTCTATTGTTAGATAACTTCTTTTTGTTGACCTACCTTTCTTGGGTGGGCAAACTTAAGGACTGCATTCTGCTGAGGATGACTTCAGCTCAACACACGAGCTCAAATCAACTCAGTAATGAGATGAATTCAACTTTGCCACTAAAATCTACCCAATTAAGATCAGCTCAGCATCTGCCACCTGTCTTCTGCTGATTCCATTCTACTCCCTTCAATGGAATAAGGCCAACTGGTGACAGAGCCATTTAATTGCTTATAGAGGCATGTATTGAGAATCAAGTAGAAACTCTGAAGGCTGGTTCTTCCAGAGAGTCATATTTTAAAGATGGACATAAGTAGTTTGGGTAGAATGCAGAATGGAGATATAGCAAAGACCACAAAGGTTAATAGAGGGGATAATCGCTTCTCATTGGAGGGTTGGAGAAAACTTCAGTAAAGTAAGACCATTGCAGGTAGAAATGGGTTTTGACAGACGACACAGTACTGGAACAAGAAGGAGGTCCCATAAGAGCAGACACTGAGGCAGGTTTAGAAGGGAGCACACAGTTGTCTTGACTTGGGTGTGAATATGTCCAGAGGGCCAGTGAGAGGTGAGACTAAAAGGTGAGAACAGGTGAGATTGCAGACAGCTCTGAGTGGCACGTTACGGAGTTTGAACTTTTTTGTAAGAACAGCAATGCTCTAGCTAATTCTGTTGGGTACTCCTGAAACCCTCAGCACCATTTAGGGCCTACATTGAAGATGGCGATTCCCATATGACAGGTGAGAAAACAGAAAGACAGTTAATACTGTCCCTAGGCGATCAAACAAGAGATTGGTTGAGTTAGAAAAGAAACCACACCTGGAGAATGGCATCTTATTTGTTTTTGTATTCTTACATCCCCAGTTGGCGCTCAAGAGCTGGGGCATGGTATGAACCAAGCTATATTTTAGTGCATAAACACCCAGAGAGCAAGCAGGGTGAGGACAGGAAGACTCATCTGGAGAGATGAGTGTCTGCGAAAAGGCGGGGCCACAGGGATCACAGGGAAAGGAAGCACTTGCTTAATGGTTATGCTAAATATAGTAGTGTCTTTACGTTGCTGCAAAATGCTCCGTGCACCGTATCTTGAGCATGTGCAATTGAATGAGGAGATTCTGATCGGGTTGACCTAACTAGAGCCTCACGTTTCTCTGCCGGGTCAATGGGGTTGATCCTAGTTACCCAACCCCTTAGCTTACTTATAAAAATTCATATGAAATAAAGGAACATACGTAGTTTAAAATCTAGGGGAAAATACAGTAAGTCAGCTGATCAGCATTCATGGCCTTACCACCTGTGGTGGTGGTTGAGGTTAGGTGCCCCTGGGTCAGTTCTGACTCATGGCCACCAGTGGACAACAGAGCAGACACTGCCAGGTCTTTAACCGTCCTCACCTGTGCCATGTTTGAGCCCAGCCTCTGTGTCAATCCATCTTGCCACGGGCAGTCCATATTTTTGCTGACCCTCTATTTGACCAAGCCTTTTTGCAAGGGTAGGACCTGATACCAGGACCCAAGGATGTAAGAAGTCTCACCATGTTCCCATCCAAGGAGCGTCTGGTGTACTTCTACTAAGACAGGTCTGTTCATTCTGATGGTCTATCGTACATTTAACATTCTCGCCGGCATCCCAGTTCAGATGCACCAATTCTTCTTCCTTATTCATTGCCCAGCTTTTTGACATGCAGATGAGGAAATTGAAAAGGCTTTGGTGACTTGGTTCCTCAAAGTGGCACCTTTACTCTTCCATACTTTACCTGCCCCCAAACAGATGATCCCACTTTTTATTTCTCAACTGCTGTTTCTGTGAGCATTGCTGGTGGATCCAAGTAAAATAAAATCCTGGCAACGTCAATATTGTCTTCTTTTTTCATGGGCCATTAATATTCTTCAGTCAAATATATATATATATATATAATTTTTTTTTCAAAATTGGTTTTTTCCTCTTGACTTGGAATCAGAATGCTTAACAGCTACTTCTATGCTCTGTTTCATTCACCAGGCTGGTCTTCCCCCTCTTTTTCCCATCACCTGTCTTTGGAGGTGTTACGTCACCCTTTCTGGGCTTTTACTACACAGGAACAAAGCATAAATAGCTCATGGGATTTGTTTGAAACAGGGACACACCCAGCATTGCTTTATCCTTCTGCAATGTGGCTATTCTAACAGATGAGTCTAACCCACTCACCAGCACGGAGATGCCTAATGGACTTAATTTTGCTCTGTTTTCTTTGCTGGTGAATTTTCTTGGTTACTCTTTAAGAAATTATTTTCACTTGCCTTTTCTGGCCAGGGATGGTGGACTCTGGCCTGGAGGCTAAGTCTGACCTGTTGTTGTAAATACAGTTTTATTGAAACACAGTCACACTGTTGAGGCTTTGTTAAGTGGTTTTGAAAAGTTGAAATTATAGACCCTCTTGCTCTTTCTATAAAGTTTGCTGGTCCTGTCCCAGAGCAGTGGTTTTGTGCTTTGTAAGGGTTAGTGAGGGAAGCAACGCATCCTGCATCTGTTTGTCAGATAATTTCCTTCACATCTTTCAGTTGATGTGGTAGTTACATAATCTGGTGTCAATTTGAGGATTAAGAAAGTAGGGCGGAGTCTAGCCTGCCAATCAGGATATAACCAATGAAGCCTCTGTGTGGTCACGGCATTCTCCTGGGAATTCTGGAAACTCCTGTATTCCTCCTTGTAAGTGGGAGACACACTCTATCTGCTCACTCCCTGTGAGATACCCCTGTGGAGTAGACACATGAAGAGGGACTGATGGAGTCAGGCTTCTGGAGCTGGAGAAGCCACATGGAGACTCATACCAGTCCAGAGATGCTTCTGCTGCCCCTAGACCCACAAGACTTCCCACCCATTGGCCTGTGATTTTTCTGCATTTGACATCATTGCATGTGTTCTGTGAGGCAAAAGAGAACTTTATCGATTGGTATCAGACATATGGACTAATATCGGACTTATGGACTTGATCTGGACTGGGCTGGGATGTTTTCTCAATATTCAATTGCTCTTGTATATAAAACTCTTTCCTATGGATTTGTTTCTTTAGCCTACCTGGATTAGTACAGTTGAAGACTGAGCACAGCCTACAGTTCCCCATCTCTCTGTCTCCTTCCCTAACCATTCAACGACTTCCGAACTATTATTTATTTATTTATGGTGTTATTGTTAAATCATTTTATTGGGGGCTCATACAGTATGTATATATTTTTATACCCATCATGTCAAGCACATTTGTACCTTCATTGCACTCATTCTCAAAACATCTGCTTTCTACGTGAGCCCTTGATATCAGCTTCTCATTTAATTCTGACTTCTCCCTTCCCTTCAAAATACTCTCCTTTACCTTTGCCTCACATGTGAATGCTACCTTGTTTTTAACTCTCCCATTCATTAGTCGTTCTTATGTTTCTGCAGGCACGAGTTAACATCCTTCATACTTGTATATCCACATTGATTCTTCTACTTGTCTTAGCGTTTCTGATTTTGACTTCTCTCCGGCTGAAGCATGTTCATCTTAGGTGTTCGGTGAGCATCTCAGAGTGGTAAGTTCTTTGACTTCGTCTGAAAATGTTTTTCGTTTTGCAATTCCCCCTTCTCTCACTGTGGGGTGATGGTTATCTTCTGTCATCCTTCGAGAGATGCTATCAGTCTTCTAGACTCGAAGGGTGCTGAGGAAACGACCACTATGCACCCCCTTCCTGCCTTTTCTACCTGGTGCTGCTGAAGCTTGGCTTCTTGTCTTTCATGTCTGGTAGCGTCACTAGGCTTCTTCTTTCTTTTTCTTCTCATTTGACTTTGCGTCAGTGGGAGGACTGGTGGTTTTTCGTTTTTTTCAATTCTGAAAAAAAAAACCTCCTCAGGTTTCAACTCTTCAAATGTTGCCTCTCCTTCTTATTTTCATAGCTTCTCTGCAGCTCCCATGAGATAGTCTTTTGAACCACGTGAAGGTGCTATCCAAGCCCACTGCCCTGCAGCCAGTGCGGATTCAAAGTCACCCTAGAAGACTAAGCAAAACATCTCTGCAGAGGTTCCAAGGCTGTAACTCTCAAGAGGCTGCTGGGGGTGTTGGTGGTGGTTTTTCAAACTTTGGAGACCTTTTGGAAAGCAGCTGGGCACGTCACCACTACTTCACAAGGACAATTGCCAACAGTCAATGGCTGTAGATCTGTAAAAATGCTAGCTCTATACAATTCCGACGAATCCATTGGCATCCCCTCATCTTGCAGAAGAACTCAAATGGCTCTTTTATATTTTCAACTAGTTTGTCTCTTTTGGAGGCATTCTGTGTGATTTCCAAAGGGTTATTTTCAAGTGCATATTGCATCCTTCAGGGGCTCTCTTCTACTGTTGAACCTGCCCATTGGACGTTTCCATACTCAAGGATGAATTAGGTAGGTCTAACGAGTCGTACTAGAGCACACACGACCTCTTTAGAGTATTGAACAGCAAGGATGCTGCTTTGAGGACTAATGTGCAGATGACCCAAGACACGCTGTTTTCAGTTGCTTCATAAGCAGATGAGAGTTGGACATTGAATAAGGAAGGCTGAAGAAGAATGGATGCATTTGAAGTGTGGTGCTAGAGAAGAATCTTGAAAGTACCATGGACTGCCAGAAGGACAAATAAATCTGTGTTGGATGATGCGTGGCCAGAATGCTCAGATGGACTTTAGAGAGAACCCAATAATGAAACCAATGGCCTGTCTGGGGCTCTGACTTTTCATTGAAAGTGGTTCTAACATCAGGGGGGCTATATTCAAGTGGGTGCTTTGGCACACGTGAACTTATTTTCATTTCCTGCAGCATCAACGTGAACATACACCTGAGCCATTAATAAATATGCTGCTCTGTGATTGTCCCTTGACCTTGTCCTGTCGGACGGTATGGATGTCATTGTCACATCCATGCATGTGGTCAATCTGACTCCTAAGAAGGATTAACGTGCTTGATCTTCAAGGCTTCTTTTTTTGCTAGACATTTCCTCCTTATGATTTCCAGTGGTACAGGTGGATTTCCTTCGTGGGGATGTGTCTGTGTCTCAGGTCACCGTGGTTTTCCCTCCGACCTCGGTTTCCATGGGAGTGCGCTTTCCAGAGTGAACTGATCTTGCATTTTGGCGTCCTCTGTCTGCGTCGCCCCTGAGTATCTGTAAGGAGGACTGGGGAAGAGTGATACGTTTGAGCCAGGGAGTCTGTCCGTGAAGAACACCGACCATGTCACGGACTGCCAGGACAGCCAGTGAGTCTGGGGTGGAAGCAGTGCGGCTGGGACATTTTGGAGACGCGAGCATGGTCCAGCTTTGTCTCATGGACTCTGGATATGCGATCAGCGGGGACCAGTCCTTGGAGAAAGTCATCATGCTGAGTTCAGGGATAAATGAAGACCCTTGGGGAGATGGATTGACACAGTGGCTGCTACAAGGGGCTCAGACATAGCAGTGAGTTTGAGGATGATGTAGAATGGCCCAGTGTTTCATTCTGTTGTCCAGGGGGTAATGACCACAACCGGATTCTAGGAGTTTATTAGCTGCTACTGTTGTTCCCTGTTCATTTGCTGGGAGTCAATGATACTTATGGGGTCCCAGCCCCCACAGTCAAATGGGTTCAAGGGGTGCTTGTGTAATTGAGGGGTAAAATTAAAGAGACACCAGACAATAGAAAGCATGCAGTTGCTCACCTCCCAGACAGCCATGACCTCAGTAGTCAGGTCTGCACAGAGAGTGAGAGTATATTTCCAATGATGGCATATGTGCACTTTTGGGGAGATGCAAGCCCCCATGATTACAGCATAGTGGGAATGGGTTGTACAGTTGGCACACATCAATTGGAGGGGCACAAGCTAGGGGTGTACATGGAATTGGGAGGGGTGACACTAAGAGTACATGTATGACAAGATGGGTGGACCCTAGATTCAAGATGGCAGCCTAACCTTGGTCTTTCTTGAGTTGTCTTGACCTTGACTCTGGGCTCTCCTTCAGGGAAACAATCCACTACCCTTATCAGAAGGGAGTGGGCTCTACTTACATTGGGAGAGACTACCGAGTCTGATTCCTCTGGATGACTGATTCCTCTAGGGAGATAACCTCTGAGCAGCTGACCTCCGAGCGCGCAGTCATGGAATGTGTGCTGCAAGCAGCGTCTTGGGTTGGGCCTACATTTGAGGACCAAGCTGGGAAACCCCTCCTGCATCCCACAGCTCTCATTCCTTTTTGTTTGTGCTCTGTGGGGTGTGTGTGTGTGTGTGTGTGTGTGCTGGCTGGTGCCTTTGGATGACTTAAGCGGGAAGCCTGGCTTCCTTCCTGTCTTTCGTAAGAGGTTTTGTTCTGTTTTTTTTTTTTTTGGGGGGGGGCATCACTGCCCTCTGGTGGGAGTGGGAGGCCCAGCCTTGTTCCTGGATTGCTGCTGCTGGATTTGAACCGCCAAGCCCGTGGACCGCAGTCCCACACTCAACCACGATGCCACTGGGGCTCGGCCCCCTTGCTGCCTTTCTTGCTCTCATGATCCCTCTCACTATCCCTGAGCCCTTCTCATGTCTTTTGCTTTCACTGATGGCTCAGATCTGAGTCTGTCTTCCTCGGGAGGTCCTGGAGACTGACCATTCTCCTTTTGCGACGTAGCTTTGTCTTTAAGGCGTTCTATCTGCTTTTATTTGGTTTTTGTATTCCACCTTTTTCTCTGTTGGACTTGTGGGGAGTGGAGTGGATTGCCTTTCTAGGTCAGCTTTGTCCACCCCAGTGACTGGAAGTCTGTGTGTCCACAAGGTTCTGCTCATCTTCCCATTGTACTGACTTCCATCGGGCTGAGTCCAGTCGTCCTGTCTCTGCCCTGCTGATGTTCACTTGGGTCAGTGGACTATTTCCTTCTTCCTGGAATTCTTTCTTTCCCACACTTGCCGGAGACCACCCTTCTGAGTTCTTCTCACCTCCCTGGACAACAGTGTTTCCAGGAGACCACACTGAGGGGTTTTCCCACCTTGCTGCACTTCTGGGAGACCAGACTCCTGGGATCTCCCATCTCCCCGGACACCGGTGCTTCCAGGGGACCACACGCTTGGGCTTTTCCCACTTCAATTGCCCCTGCTCCCACCATCCTTTTCATACATTCTTCTTTATCAGTCATCTGATCTCGGTGCTTACCTGGACTCTTTTCTTCAGGTGTCAACTTGTCCAAGGATCCACCTCCAGGCTGTTTCCAAAGCCATATGCTTCTCCCTGTCTCTCGTGCTACCACCTGGTCCATCATCTTTGCTGAGACTGAGAAAGTTCTTTAATCTGTCTCCTAGTATTCCTACTTCTCTTACCCCTCCATTTTCTTTGTCTACCAAGCTGAGTCAAAGAGCCAATCTGACCTCGTAACCTCATTGCTTAAAACTCACCAGTGGCTTCCCATTGAACCTGGAGTTAAACCCAATTCCATACCTTCAAGGCTGCCTACCACCTGCTCTGGCTCCTGAAGCCTTCTGCTGTCTTGTCATTGTTACTCCCTAGTTACATGCTCTGACCCTGCCAGACCTTCTCTCTTCACCCCAGGCCAGATGCACTGAGGGTGCTTGGATCTGGAACGACTTGCAACCAGCTCAACCAGCTATCACTGTCTTCGGAGCCCGGGCGGCATAAGGAGTTGCCTCTTTAGCTGCTAATCCAGAGGTCGGCTATTCAAATCCACTGGCTGACCTCTGGAAGAAAGATACAGTAGTCTGTTTGGGGGAAGATGACCGCCTCAGAAACCCTGTAGGATATTTTTACTCTGTCTCAAGGGGCTGCTCTGATTGGGAGGAACCAACTGGAGAGTCGTGGTTAATGGAATGGCAAGAAGGGGCCGATAATAGAGAGGCTGAGGTTCTGGTCTGCCCACGGGCACACCGAGGAAGGAAGGGTTGACAGTCTCCTTTGGAAAAGCCGGCTGCTACAAACACGCTGCAAAGCACAGTTTCCCTCGGACACTCGGTAGTTCAGGGCTGGAAGTCTTGCTTTTCAGGCCGGAGAGCTGGACTTGATTCTGGCCGGTGCAAGTCAGGCTCGGCCACCACCCAGTGGCCAGTGTTGGTGCTGGTAGGTATCCATGGAGCGTCCACATAAGAAGGGCTTGGAAGAAAGCCCTGGAGATCTTCTTCCCCAAGCCAGCCAGTGAAAACCCTCTGGGTCTGCTGTGAGCATCATCTTGTTCTGTCGTGGGTGGGGTGGCCAGGAGTTAGGGACCAGCTCTCCAGGCCCTGCACAACAGCAAGAGAGAAGCCAGGATGAGGCAGAGGCAGCAGCTGGATCTAGCCATGGGTCTGCTCAGGCCCCCAACGTTCACATCCAGGCCCTCTCCTCTTTTCACGAGCAGATTTTGGAGCCTAGCGAAGAGGCCAGAGCACAAATGGCGATGGAGTCAGGATGCCTCTTTTGTGGGAGAACGAAACCCCTTCTTCACACTGGCGGAACGGTCCCAGTCCCGGGGTCCCCACCTCGAAGACAGGCGGCCCTGCAAGTGCCCACCCCCAGGTGCTCCACAGGCATCTCAAAGTCCAGTCTGCTTGTGAGTCTCAGAGCCATAAAAAGGCCAGTGTGAAACCACAAAACCTCCAAGTTTCTTGCTCTCTCAAAACAAGAGAAGGAAACAAGGAGGGCCGTATGATTTGAACCATATTTTGCAAACGCCAGTTTCTCTCCCAGTCGGAGACAGCTGCTGCCAAGTTGCAAGCCGCCACACATTTTTTTTTTTATGGGCCGAATTATTAGTCTTGCCAACAGCTGTGAGCTGTGGAGTGACTGACAGTGGCCACCGTCCCGAGCACCGGTGGGCAGTGTTGCAGGCCCCCCTTAGCAAGGGGACATCCACCGGCTCCCAGGATGGACTGGTCTTTGCTGGAACACGCTCAAGTGCATGACCCAGGCCCTCCTTAGTCTTTCCCTGGGATCCTGGGTGTAAGATGGTTAATGCCCTCAACTGTTTGCCCGAAGGCTGGAGGTCGGAGCCTACCCTGGAGTGCGTGGAAGCAAGACCTGCTGGTAGCAGTTCTTAAAAACCTGCCATTGCAAAACCTGTGAAGCCCATGTCCCCTCTGACACACCCATGTCACTCATGGTCGGTCATTGACTTCATGGCAAATAGCTTTGGTATTATTTACTCAAGTCTTGGGAGCATTGAGGAGCTTTCTTTAGCAAAGTTGGTTCAACATCAGAGAAGCTTGATGCCCACATGGCCTGAATGTAGCACGGTGTCAAGTTCAAGGATGAATCCAAGGTTCAGCAGGCGATATGGCAGGCTACTGTTGACTCTCAGGATCAGTAGGCGATATGACAAGCCACTGGCTCAAGTCCAAAGAACCAGAGTTCAAATGAACAGCCAGTTACAGAATCCAGACTCAGCAGAAAGCAAGCCACCTTTGCTTGAGCATCCACATGTGTTGGAAGCTGGCCACACCCTCCAGGAAATCCCCTTTCAAATCATTGACTGCTCCAAGCAGATCTCATCATTGAAGTGATTACATTATATTAGATGGCATCATAGGGGATTAATCCTGGTCCAACACTGGGCTAGGTAGAAGTTTTAATGACTGAAGGCATACCAAATTCTTGACCTGTAATTCTCAATAAAGATGAGGGTCCATCAGAAAGTATTGGGACAAAGACTCCAGTTCATATATGGACAGGTTTATATCGACAGGCTTATTTCAAACAAACTGTTCAAACAGGTGCCTGCGAGCAGTGGACGGCTGGAGACAAGTTCTCTCAGTAATACATTTGTCTGAGTCTCATGAGAGTGCCTTCAAAGAAAAGGTCTAATTAAAACAGCAACCGTGACATCCAAGGGGACCCACACAAAACCAAGCCAAGTCACTGTCATCGAATTGATGCCGATGCATAGCAACCTTAGGACACAGGCTAGAGCTACCTGTGGCGGTCACCTAGTCTGGTGTCAATTTGAGGAAGAGTGTAGGGGTGGGGTCTAGACTGCCAATCTGGAGACAGCCAATGAGACCTCTGTGTGGGCGTGGCTTTCCCCTGAGAATATTGGGAACTGCTGTATTTTCCTCCTTGGAGACACTTCTCTTTCTCTGCTCACTCCCTTGGAGAAACTTGACTGACAAAGTTGGCTCCCTGTGAGACATTCCTGAAGAGAAGCCACATGGACCTACCCTGATGCGGCCAGAAACCTGGACCTAGAGAAGCTACGTGGAGATTTTTTGCCAGCGCTGAGATGCTTACACCACCACTGGATCCATGGACTTTCTGCCCACTGTCCTGTGATTGTCCTGCATTTCGCATCATTACATGTGTTTTGTGAGTCTGTAGAGGACTTGTAGATGGTATCAGACATATGAGCTAATATCGGACTTATGACCTTGGACTGGGCTGGGTTGGGATGCTTTCTTAATGTACAATTGCTCTTGTGTATAAAACTCTTTCTGGGACACATATGAGTGTTTTTGACTTTGTTTCTCTAGTCTATCTTGACTAACCCATCACTCCTCTGAGTTTCTGAGACTGTAACTCTTGTTGGAGTCAAAAGTTTTCAATACAGGCCAGAGAATGTTACGGTGACATTTTTTAACTCCAAAGGGGACATCTTGATAGATTTTCTCAAAGAACACAGGACAATCTCAGGTTCTTATGAGAAGGATGTTTTAAGAAAACAGAAAGCTGTATTGGTGAGGAAAAGCCAGGGAAGTTGTGCTCAGGATCTTTGCCCATCAGGACAACCCATCTGGCTGTTGAGAGAGGAAGGGCTATTGGAAAACCTGATTCCATCCACCCTTTGGCCTGGATCTTGCCCCTTTCATGCTTTTCTTTGTTTCCCAAACTCAAGTAACCTGGACAGGGCACCATCCAGTCCTTGCGGATGCCCAAACGGTTGCTTCAACAAGGTGTGGATGGGAGAGTGCACAGTCCTGGGGAGAAGACAGGGCTAGCAAGATGGGAACACCTCTGCAGAAGGACATCGATCTAGATGGAGAGTCTGTCCAGAAAGCACAGCTTCACACTTTGATATCCTTGTTTAACAAACAGGATGGTTTTGTAGCAATGCTTCTGGACTGACCACCATAGGCATTGTTTTTGTTTGTTTGTTTGTTTATCTCATTGCTAATAGTCAGCTCTGGCTCAGTTTCTTAGGAAACTAGGTTTTCCTCAATAACAATTTACTTTCTCACAGTCTGAGGAATGGAGGTCCAGAGCCAAGGGTCAGCTTAGGGGGAAAGCTTGCTCTCCCTGTTGGCTCTGGGAGGGGTAGGGGCGGAGGTCTCTTTCAGCTTCTGAAGTTCCAGCATCCCTTAGTCCTTTAGAGATTTCCACATGGCACCCGGCTTCCCCCATCCAATTTGTTCCAGCCTGTCTCTTGGTCTAATCTGCTATTTTTATATCTAGAGTGATTAGGTTTAAGACACACCCTAGCTCCCACCCCCCACGTGGCCTCTTGAACACAACAAAGAAAATCCCCACTTCCCAGAAGGGGGATTCTCTCCATAGGTAAAGGGTTTAGGATTCCTACAGACACGTTTGAGGGACACAATTGAATCCATGGCCAACTCCCAGGAGGGTGGGTGGTACTGGCTGGGCTTGTAAATGAGAAAAATATTATGACTGTGTTCTGAGGCCCATCTGGTGAATTTTAAAAAGTTTTCTAAGTTGGTGATCAGGATGAGGTTGTCTGTGTGTGTGTGTGTATGTGTGACTTAAACTTTAATAAATTGAAAAAAAAATAAAGGCATGAAAACCCTTTGTTCAGGGAAGAACGTGTTTTGGGGAAAAACTACCCGCCAGGAAGAGTTGGATCCTTTTGTTGTGCTACGAAGAGATGATGATTTTGTAGGCCCTTAGACTCGGTCCAGAAATTCCTTTGGTAAATAATAATAATAGGAAATATCCTCTGGAAATAATAGGGGGGATTTAGCACGGCCTTTCTTTCACGGATCTCAAAGGCTTTTTTGTAATTTGGGGGCTTTAGCGATTTTCTTAAATGGGTTTGACTTTCTTGTCTGCAGGGGCTTCCCCACAGAAGTGGCTGTGGAGTTTGCTCTTGGCGGCCTGGGCCCACAGAAGAAACTGAGCCCCAGCAAGGAGGTGCTGCAGCTGACTGGGATGGCCGGGACACCAGCACAGGACTCCAGACTACCTGACTGGCTTTTGTGGGCAACCATGTTGTCTCATCTGGAGGCTGATGTCAGGGTGGCCTCAGATGCCTGGCTGCTCTCCTCAGCCCTGGGCTCTCACCCACGGGCAGTGAGGGCGGGGAATGGTGAGATTGGCCCCTGGGGGCTGAGTGCCTGGTCTCCAGCCAGACTGATGGCTCTTCTGCAGCCACGAGACTTCGGACAAGTAGCCCAAGCAGTCTGCTCTCTGTGTCTCCTCTGGAAAGGCATAGGCAGCTCTTCCTTGAGTGCCATTCTAGTTGGAGCTGTGTGTTTGTGGGCCAGGACCAGCCACCTGAGAGTCTGACTGCCATGGTCTGTGTGTGCTTCAGATGTGCCTCCATCCATCCACTCACTAAACATCGTCTGAGCACTAACAGTGTGCTGGGCAGTCAGTTATATGGCAAAGACTCGCCATGATGAACCTACCTAAGCAAAAACAGAGCAATAGACTGCCACCTTCACCACCATCTCTACCACCTCCATCAACATCTCCACCAATAAAACCACCACCGCCAGCTCCACCTCCACCATCTTTCCCTCTACCACCCCCCACCTCCACTTTTACCTCCACCTCCACCACCTCCACCTCCACCACCTCCACCTCCACCATCTTTCC
>PVJH01023308.1:0-35060 GCA_004026705.1 Nesogale talazaci | reverse complement strand
GGTATTGAGCAGAACCATGTCATAAGAACTAATTGTTCTTTGATTGGAGCTATGTTTGAGTGCTACCTCAAAGTCCAGTCATATAGCTATGGCTTATAAATGTCCCTGGTGCATTATAGAGATGTCATTATTTTGTTAAAGGACATTATAACTTATCTCCATGGGGCATATGATACCACTATTGATATTACCTTGTCCAGTGGTATAGAATTTAAATCACTGCTGATAAAAAAGAAAGCACACATGTATAGGACAGTGTTTTAGATCCCAAAGTGTTGATTTGTATAGACTAACAATTTAGATGACTGGACACCATTGACACAAACAATGGGGCTAGGGAATAGGGAAAAACTTTCAATAAGGCTCATTCATCCAGCTAGAATTGTCATAAAAAGGTCAAGAGAGAATATGGACATAGCTTATGGGTTAGTCTTGAGTTGTCCTTTTTGGGGGACCTGCCCAACAAAAATTGTCAAGCAAAGTCCAGTAACTCCCTCATCTGTAACCTTGGGTAGTACTTGTCTGCTCCTTCTCACCTTAGGGCATTTATCTACTACCAAAGTGTTTAACGTAAAGTGCAGTTCACTTTGTGGGAATTCCAAACCAGATCCTTCTGATGGCAGTCAATGAAGGATGCTACTATGCTCCTTAACAGGTCACAGAGTTAAAGTCCTAGTTGTCTGTAGATGACCTGGGTCACTAGCGGCTGGATAAAAGCTAGGTCATAAGTACCTAAGTCAGTAGGGGTATGACACTGAGTTTATCCTCTCACTGGTGGTCTATATGCTTACTGTTGAGCATTTACACACACACACACACACACACACAGTGGCAGGCTGGCTCACCCAGTTTACCCACCAACAGAAGTGTTGTCACTTTCTATGGGAGAGACATGCTTTCCACCCTGCCACCTCTTGACGTGGGTTTCCAGGAAGCTTCATTGATCACTCTTATAGTGATCACTGATCACCCCCCTAATTTGGAATGACTGTAGAATGGTGTTCTATGACAGGAACTGTGCTGGTTGGTCTTGTCTCTCTCCCCACATCATGAGTAACTGACCCAGTCGAGGGGAGGCCTCCCTTCCCCATGGAAGTGGTTTTCAGATGAACCTTTAAGGGAGGGATACATGGCTCACGAGCTCTATCAGAAGGCACGCTCCCTCATTGTCTGGGAAACCAGAACAGAATACTGGATGACCTGGCAATAGAAGCCTGCCTTTCTCTTGAGGTTTATCCTAACAGCAATGGTCTCATACCATGTTTGTCCTTTTGTGATAGACGAATTTCACGAAGTATTTTTATCATGGACTGTGCTAGTCACCTCATCTGGTGTCAATTTAAGGATTAAGAGTGTAGGGATGGAGTCTGACCTGTCGGTCTGGAGAGAACCAATGAGACCCCTGTGTGGGCATGGCCTTCTCCTCTGAGAATTCTGGGAAATGTGGTCCTTCCTTCCTGGAAGCAGGAGATACTCTCACTCCCTTGAAGACACTCAACTGACAAGGCTGGCTCCCCATGAGACATCCCTGAGGAGAAGCCGCATGAACCTACCCTGATACGGCCAGAAACCTGAACCTAGAAAAGCCATGCAGAGACCCCTGCCAGCGCTGAGATGCTTACACCACCACTGGACCCAAAGACTGGTTTGTGGTCGTTCTGCATGAGTCTGAAGAGGATTTATCGATTGGTATTGGACATATGGGTGAATATCAGACTTATGACCTTGGACTGGACTGGGTTGGGACGTTTTTCTCAATGTTCAATTGCTCTTGTATATAAAACTCTCCCTTATGTGTGTCTGTACGAATTTCGTTTCTCTAGTCTACCCGGCCTGGCACATGGATTGAGGAACCAGAGGGAGAAAGATGAGGCGATCTTTTCCATAAAACTCATAGAGTTTATGTTCCTCAGGGTCTCTATGAGTCAGAATCGGCTTGATAGCAGAGTTCGGTTTTGGTTTTTTGAGGTTCCAGATATTTAAGAGTTGTCCAGTTAACAAATGCTTATGAAGCATCTTCTATGCGTCAGATTATTCTTGCTGCTCCTGTAACAAATCGCTATGCATTCAGCAAGCTCAAACAACATGCATTTATCATCTTATCATTCTGGATGTCAGAAATCCTAAAATCGAGTAATTGGCAGGGCTGTGATCCTTCTGTGATTCTAGGAAATGATCCGTTTATTTGCCATTTCCAGCTTCGAGAAGCTGCCTGCCTTCCTTGGCTCATGGTTTTCTCTTCCATTTTCAAAGCCAGTAGCAGAGCATCTTCCTGACTTTCTCTGACCCACTGACAGACCATCCACGTCTCTTCTGACTTCAGCCGGCCTTCCTCCCTTTCAACAGACCCTTTTGATTACAGGGGACCCATCTGGATCATCCAGGATGATCTCCCCATCTCAAAATCCTTACCTTAATCACAACTGCACAAGTTCTTGCAATCAGGATGTGGACATTTGGGGAGGACTCTTGTCCACCCTGTTTCAGGCACTGTTGGTACAATAAAGTAAAATCTCTGCTCCCGAGGTGATTGTCTTTCAAATGGGAGCAGGATCGATACACGAATGAAGACTTTCAGATCCTGGGAGGTGTTACAAAGACACTTTTGAAAGGGTGACATGATGGGGACTAGGTATGAAGAGTTGTCCAGCAAAATCCCTCACCCCCACCCCAGGAAGTAGCTTTTGGACTGAAACCGGAATGGTGATAAGGTAAGCACCCTTGACTCCAAAGTCCCTGGGATTCTTTGGAGATTGTTAGTGAATTTGGGGCCCCTTAATGCAGGAAGGAAGTTGACTTCTACAGTCCTCCCTTATCA
This sequence comes from Nesogale talazaci, assembly GCA_004026705.1. NCBI lineage: Eukaryota > Metazoa > Chordata > Mammalia > Afrosoricida > Tenrecidae > Nesogale > Nesogale talazaci. The sequence goes on along the minus strand of PVJH01023308.1, from coordinate 32,242 downwards.
GTCTGGACTGTGATGCAGGCAAGTTACAAGTCACAAGGTAAATATTGATTTGTCCCTCCACCTCCAGCCCCTGGAGACTTTAGTCTCCAACACAAAAGCAAGGACCGAACATGTTTTCTTAGCCCTAAGGGGAGCACTCAGTATGGTTCTATGCACATTGTCTGGTACAGACCTGGGGTGGTCACACAATTTCATGTCTACTTGATGAATAAGGATGAAGGGGTGGAGTCTAGCCTGTCAGTCAGATCACAGCCTGATGCCTCCTTATGGGAAGGGCCTTCTGATGCCGCTCTTCCTCCCTGGAGGCGAGACACTCTCTGCTTCACATGGCTGTTGACAAGCCTCATGGAGCCACGCAGATGGCAGCCGGAGCCCTGGAGATGCGTCCACCACACCTGGGTCCACTCACAGGCCTGTGATCCTTCTGCTTCGGGCATCATTGCAAGTGTTGCATGCGTTTGAAGAGCCTGAAGTCCCCCTTTCTATTTCTGTCACCAGGTTGATGCCGACTCAGCCACCGTGGAGGATTGGGTCGAGCTGATCCTGTGGGCTTCTGCAGCCGTCACTGCTCACAAGATAGACTGTCTCGTCTGTCTCCCGAGAGCCGCTGGTTCTTTTTCAACCACTGACCTTGTAGTGTGCAGCCCCCTGGGTAACCACTATGCTCCCAGGGCTCCGATGTAAGTCCTTGCACTTGAACTTAATTTTTTCCCCCCAGTGATTTTACTGGGGGCTCTTACAGCTCTTAGAACACTCAATACATCATCTGTATCAAGCATATTTGTACACATGCTGCCATCTTCATTTCCACATATTTTCCACTTGACCCCTTGGTATAAGCTCCTCTTTCCCCTCCCCCCCTCTTTTAAGAATCATTTTGTTGGGGGCTCATGCAATTCCCATCACGATCCATACATACGTCAATTGTCTGCAGGCCACATGTGCACACTTGTTGCCATCATCATTCTCAAAACATCCTCCCTCCACCTAGGCCCCCAGTACCAGCTCCCCATATTTCCCTTCCCTCCCCACACCCCTCCCTCATGAACCCTTAATAATTTACAAATTGCTATTACTTTTTCATATTGTACACTATCCAACGTGTCCCTTCATCTAATTCCCCATTATCTGTGCTCAGAGAGGAGGTTATATCTAGATCCCTGAAATTGGTTCCCCCTTTTCTATTCCACCATCCCTCTACCCTTCCAGTATCACCCCCTCCCACCACTGGTCCTGAGGGAGCATCTATCCTAAATCCCCCATGTTTCCAACACCAGCGTACATCCCCTGGTCTAGCTGGATCTGTCTGGTAGAATTGGGATCATGATAGTGGGTGGAAGGAAGCATTTTAGAACTAGAGGAAAGTTTGCATATTTTATTGTTACTACACTGTACCTTAACTGGTTCATCTCCTCCCTGCAACCCCTCTGTAAGAGTATGTAGCTTGAACATAATTTTGAAAGCATTTTCACCAAAACTTTAAGCAGGTGTTTCTCCATAACAGCGTTGGTCATTGCTGTGTCTTGAGATGGGGGAATCCAGGTCCTGGATCCATCTATAAGGGGGTGACCCTCATGGTGTGTAGAGGCTCAGGCGCCCTCAGAAAAGGGACCTCAGAACCTGCAGCAGGGCAGGGCCATTGACTCCCCTAGGAGACCGGAAATGTTGTTCCCTCTGAGACATGAAAGGGAGGTGTTCTGTAGACTAAAGGGAGTTTGGAGAGCATGGAGCGTCCCGTGGCTCACCTGCTGACAGGCTGTGGTTCAGCTTCACCATGGGCACTTCAAAGGAAAAGGTGGGTGTCCTGTTCCCATAACATCCACCCATGAGGGCTGGGCCCCACTGGTGGCATAGTGGTTGTGTGCAGGACTGCAGCCCACAGGGTTGGCGGTTCAAATCCAGCAGCAGCTCTCCAGGAGCAAAGCTGGGCTTCCTACTCCCACCAGGACAGTATTGCCACACACACACACACACACACTATATATATATATATATATACACACACACGCACACACTATACATACATATATATGTATACACACACACACACACACACACACACATATATATATATCCACTGGTGAAAAATCCCATGACGTACAGTTCTACCCTGGATCTGCTTGACGGCAGCTGGTTACCTAGAAGAGAGAATGGTCTCAAGAAGGGCGAGCCAACTGTATTAACAATTGCGAAAGGTTTACGGAAAGAAGACAACATTCTCACCCCCACTCACCCAAAGCTTTTTCCTCTTCAGCAGAGGGAGTGGCTCATTAGCTGGGAATTCCACAAGGACACTCTTTGTCTCCTGTCTCCTTGGCTTCTCCTCTGTTTTCACAAAAACAATTATTTGATTAAAAAACAATCATCATTTGTTTTTGTTTCAAAATGACCTCCTCTGACTGTGAAGACGAATTCAATATATTTCTTCTTTTTTTTTTTTAATCACTTTATTTAAAAAATTCATTTTGGGGCTGAGTGTAAGTGGTTGAGTGCTGGACTACGGCCTGCAGGCTTGGCGCTTCAAATCCAGTGGTGGCCCACAACCCAGAAGCAGTGATGCCCACAAATAAATAAATAAAAATAAATTTAAAAAATCATTTTGTTGGGGGGGGCTGAGCCCCGGTGGCGTAGTGGTTGTGAGCGGGACTGCGGCCCACTGGGATGGATGTTCAATTCCAGCAGTGGGGCTGGGCCTCCTACTCCCACCACTGGAGAGCAGTGATGCCCCCCCCCAAAAAAAATCATTTTGTTGGGGGCTTGTACAACTCTTACCACAATTAATACCCCTATCCATTGTATGTCAAGCACATTTGTACAGGTGTCGCCCTCATGATTCTCAAACCATTTGCTTCCGACCTGAGCCCCTGGCATCAGCTCCTTGATCCCCCCTCCCTCCCTCCTGACCCTCCTTATAGTGTATAAACCATTCGATGCATTCAATATATTTCTTTACGCTTACAGACCCGTCATAAATAAAAAGCTTGCACACTAGAGTTTTTCCTTTAAGCCGTAACTGGCCTGCCGTGCACTGCTTGTGTGTGAAGTGCACCATCTGGTCGTTGGGACCCGGGAGTGCTGGTGTTGGGGTGACTGGAGTGACTAGGGTGACTCAAAAGTGACTGGATTGTAAGTGGCACACCATTGACCGGTGGGGGGTGGGGGGTGGTAGTTCTTGATTAAAATTTTGGTTTATATGGAGCAATAAAAATGTTCATAGACCCCAATAAAATTTTTTTTAATGTAAAAAAAAATGTTCATAGAACACAAATATTGTATTGTGATATATTTATTTTAATTAATTTATTTTTGGGGGGTCATCACTGCCCTCTGACTGCCCTCTGGTGGGAGTGGGAGATCCAGCCTTGCTCCTGGAGAGCTGCTGCTGGATTTGAACCACTAGCCCAGTGGGCCGCAGTCCCGCACTCAACCACTACGCCACCAGGGCTCAGTGGGGCTCAGCCCTACATTGCTTTTCACAATACAGAGTTACATAGACTGTGCCAAGCACCTTCACATGCCTGCTTTCATTAACATTCTCCAAATATCCACTTTTCCTTTTCCACTTGGGTCCCTAATATGAGCTTCTCTTCCTTCCTAGGCTGGAATTTTTTTTTTGGCTTTTTTTTTCTTTGGCATCACTGCCTCTGGTGGTTGTGGGTGCTACCCAGCGGCCGCTGGATTTGAACCGCCAAGCCTGCGGGCTGCAGTTCCGCACTCAACCACTTACGCCACCGGGGCTCAGCCCCTAGGCTGGAATTTTTATATGGAAAAGTCCTCAGCTTCTTCCAAGGAGTAGGGGGAGGAGCTGTAAGCCACCACCACCTTTTGGTGAGCAGTGAGTGCTTAACAGATGTGCCACCGGGGCTCCTTTGACCTGGAAATGCACCCGTGAAACCGTAGACATCCTCCTGAGAGCAGGCAATCAGCACACCGGAAAGTCTCCGTGCAGGAGAAGTGGGGGGCGGGGCAGGTTCCCCTGGGTCTGGACCTCCTTCCTCCTTCCTTCAGCTGACAAGTTCTCCTCTGAGTAACGAAACACGATGAGTCATTCATGAAAAATAAAATTTCTACACAAGTGGGCAGGAAGAATGAAAAAGAAAGCCGGCCTTCCCACTCGGTCGGCGGCGTCCGGTAACTCATTAACCTACATCATGTCACTGCACTGTCACTTCTCTTTCATTGTGCACCACACTCAACTAGAAGAGAAAATTGCCCGCTGGGGCCTGGTGGCTCTTGGCTGGCCTATATGAGAGCAGAGAGGGTTTCTGTCCCCAGACCCATGGCAGGCCTGTCCTTCATGATCCATCCTCCTCAGATACCCCAACCATTCAGCTGAGGTTGGGGGGGAGGGGAAGAAGGGGGGAGGGCCTGCATTCCTTCCCTGTGCTGGCCTCTCACTCTGAGACAGGGTCCACAAGCTGCAGTTCTCGAGTCACAGGCAGCCCATCGTACAGTTGGTTCTGAAGGAAAAGTGAAAATGAAAATGACACTCTCAGAGTTTTATTGAAAGGCTATAATTCAGAAAATTGTGATTTCATCTGTTTCCAAAATTATATTTATGGCCAGAGCATGTACACTGGTGCAGACAGGAACTAGAAACAGGGAATCCAGGATAGAAGAACCCCTCAGGACCAGTGGTGAGAGGGGTGATACTGGGAGGGTGGAGGGAAGGTGGAGTAGAAAGGGGGAACCGATGACAAGGATCCATATATAACCTCCTCCCTGGGGTAGGGACTACAGGGAAGTGGGTGAAGGGAGACATCAGACAGTGTACGATAGGACAAAATAATAATAATTTATAAATTATCAAGGGTTCGTGAGGGAGGAGAGAGCGGGGAGGAGGAGGAAAAATGAGGAGCTAGTACCAAGGGCTCAAGTAGAAAGTAAATGTTTTGAGAATGATGATGACAACCTCTGTACAAATGTGCTTGACACAATGAAAATATGTATGGGTTGTGATAGAGTTGTACAAGTCCCCAATTAAATAAATAAATAAATGAATAAACATTTAAAAAAAAAGAAAAAGAAAATGATGGCAGCATATGTACAAATGTGCTTGACACAATGAATGGATGTATGGAATGTGACAAGAACTGTAAGCACCCCCAGTAAAATGATTTAAAATATACATATATATTTATGATTCCCAAATAATTTTTAAAATTTGTGTGGGAAAGGATTGGCTCTTCTGTCTGAAAGTTTACTGACAAAAGGGATACTTGTCCTTCATTTTAAGGGCAGTCTCTCCTCCTAGTATGTTATCATTATTTAATAATGTTTATTAAACACCTTCCAAGTGCCAGGCACAATTCTAGGCTTTGCCATGTAACAGAAATCAACACTCACAGTAAAGGCGCCATTTCTCTCTGTTACTGTGCTTTTAGGATGGATTTAATTGTCATATTAAGAAAAAAAGTTTGGGGCTGTGTGAGGGACTGCGGCCCACAGAGTTGGTGGTTCAAATCCAGCAGCAGTTTTCCAGGAGTAAGGCTGGACTTCCTACTTCCACAGGACAGTGATGCCCCCACACACACACACAAAAAGAAAAAATTCATGTGGGGCTTGATCAAGTGCAATGTAGCCAAAAGAAATTCCTGAAACCCAAATGAATGAACTCGAACATGGTAGTGGGACAAGAGGAAAATAAAAGGAAATAGAGGAAAGAACTTGGAGGCAAAAGACATTTACAGAGGTTTAAATTTGGCACATACATATGTAAATATATTTATATATAACAATAGGGAAATATATATATGTTCGTATATTTATATGTTAAGTATTAAGCTATCAGATGGACATTGGGTCTCTACTCAAATACTCTGTCGACGCAAAAACACTTTGTTCCAATAACCTGGCATTCCGTGATGCTCACCTTCCTGACATGATCACTGAAGACAAAATGGGTGCATAAGCAAATGTGGTGAAGAAAGCTGATGGTGCCCGGCTATTAGAAGATAAAGTGCCTGGGGTCTTAAATGCTTGAAGATAAACAAGTGGACTGTTGAGAAGCACATCAGCCAGTATGATCATAAGGTGTTGTCGACAGGATCAGGTATCAGGTATTAGAAAACCCAAAATCATCATGTGGATAAGGAGGGCCGTATGGAGACCCAAAGCTCATCTGTAGATGACAGCCCCTCACAGAAGGGTCACAAGGAAGGGATGAGCCAGCCAGGGGAAACAGGGAGAAAACATACAACATTCCTCCAGTTCTTTAATGTTTCCTCCCCACCACTATCACATCCCCAGTTCTGCCTTACAAATCCGGCTAGACCAGAGCATGCACACCAGTACAGCCGAGAGCTCTGGACACATGGAATCCAAGACAGATAAACCCCTCAGGAACAATAATGGGAACAGTGATGAGGGTAGAGGGAAGGTGGGAGGGACAAAGAGAGAACCGATCACAATGATTGATGGATAAACCCCCCACGGTGACAAACAACAAAAACATAAGTCAAGGGAGACAATGAATGGTATAAGATAGGAAAATAATAATATTTTATTAAGGGTTATAAGGGTAGGAGGTGGGGGGAGGAGAGAGAAACAATGGGGAGTTGATATCAAAGGCTCAAGCAGAAAGAAAATGTCTTGAAAAGGATGACGTGCAAATGTGCTTGACACCATGGATGCATGAATTGTTACAAGAGCTGTAAGAGGCTGAGTCCCGGTGGCATTAGTGGCTGAGTGCGGGACTGCGGCTTGCAGGCTCGGCGGTTCAAATCCGGTTCAAATCCAGCGGCAGCTCTCAGGAGCAGCGCTGGGTAGCTCCCACAACCACCAGAGGGCAATGATGCCCCCCCAAAAGAGCTGTAAGAGCCCCCAATAAAATGATTTTAAAAAGAAAAGGGACAAAAGTTCTTATACAATACAAACATACAAAACACAAGGAGACAATATCACCCCAAGCCAACATACAGAACAAAGAATATATGCTCAGAGATTACATAAAATGTTTGAAGAAAAAAAAAATGTTTGAAGAGGCATTCTCTTTTCTTCTAACTTTAGTATCTAAATGGACCTTTGAGAAAGCCATTGGTTATTACTTAGACATTTGAAATGGGATGTAGTATTGTATTCGTAAGGACTCCTGTAGTAAGGTCAAATCAACTGAATGTCACAGATGAATGACCTAAAGGCGGCACAAACACACAAAGTGCACCTTCCCACCCCCATCTCCACACAGTCTGAATTTCTTTTTGGGGTGTTCATATCCTTTTAAAAATAAAACCAGGGAGGGCTGAGCCCCGGTGGCGTAGTGGTTGTGCGCGGGACTGCGGCCCACTGAGATGGAGGTTCAATTCCAGCTCCACGGAGCAAAGGCTGGGCCTCCTACTCCCACCACCTGAGGGCAGTGATACCCCCCCCAAAAAAAGAAACAGCTTCCTCAAGTTTGGTTGGAAATGCTTTTAGAACTATCTAATAACAAAAATCAAGAGGTACATATTCAAAATATTGATTTACTTTGGTAGCAAATGGTTGCTGTTCTTTAAGACTGGTTATGGTTAAGACAAGACCCATTCAGGTGAGGTAAGCAATTTGAAATATTCAATAGTTTACATAAAATGACCCAAAAAAAGACTACGTTTAAGAACTAAGCATATGTACTTACTGATAGCAATGTGAAAACTACTTTATGACTTGAAACAAGTGCCCATAAGGGGAAAAAGAAATGCTGTATGTTATTTTATTGAACAGTATTTTCAGTCAGGCTGAGCCCTGGTGGCCTAGTGGTTGTGTGCGGGACTGCAGCCCACAGGGTTGACAGTTCAAATCCAGCGGCAGCTCTCCAGGAGCAAGGCTGGGTTTCCTACTCCCACCAGGGCAGTGATGCCACAAAAAAAAAAAAAAAAAGGAAGAAAGAAAAAAAGAAAAGTACTTTCAGTCGATAGTCCAGTGACTTTCTCTTCCCATTTTAATACTCCCTTTTAGTAAGGCTATTCCTAGGAGCCAGGCAATTTATAGAAGGGAGTTAAAATAGCGAGAAATTGCCTGTATTTTGAACCAGTTTAAATAGACAATAACTTTTTGCTTCCCTGTTTATGTGCTAACAGTTGCATCTAAAAAACATATGCAATTCTTTTTGTTGTTGTTGTTTTTGTTTTTGGGCATCACTGCTCTCTGGTGGTGGGAGTAGGAGGCCCAGCCCCACTGCTGGAATTGAACCCCCGTCCCAGTGGGCCGCAGTCCCGCGCACAACCACGACGCCACCAGGGCTCAGCCCAACATATACAATTCTTTTTTTTTTCTTTTTTCCTGAATAATTTTTGTTTTGTTTTGTTTTGTTTGGGGGGGGGGCATCACTATGCCACCGGGGCTCAGCCCAACATATACAATTCTTAAAAAGGTACCATTTATGATTTCCTTATTATCTGTAACCTTTGGAATCCAATCACATGAAACTACACAATTAGCAAATGTCTATAACATCTGACATAATTTATTATGACATCTGCATATAAAACATAAATTACCTCTAATTTCTAACTCATTTATTTGTGTACCACTCAATCTTCAGTTTTAAAAAGTAATAAACAAAACCAAAAAGGGGACTTGAAAGATAGTCTCATGCCATTCCCTTTTAAAAATTTCTTTATTAAAAGATCATTTTATTAGGAGCTCTTACAGCTCTTAAAATATCATGCCATTCTTTTTAAAAAGCAAACTGTTCCTTTTCACTTTACACCCACCCCACACCCTAGTCATAAGACATATCATACTGGGGTCTTAGAGGCTTGAAGATACAAGTGGCCATCTAGCAGGGAAACAACAAAGCCCACATAGAAGAAGCACAACAGTCTGTCCCAACAAAGTCGCTGTAGACAAAGCAGGTGCATAAGCAAATGTGGCAAAGAAAGCTGATGGTGCCCAGCTGTCAGGGGATATAGAATCTGGGGCCTTAAAGTCTTGGAGGGGGCTGAGCCCCGGTGGTGTAGTGGTTGTGCGCGGGACTGTGGCCCACTGGGATGGAGGTTCAATTCCAGCTCCACAGGAGCAAAGGCTGGGCCTCCTACTTCCACCACCAGAGGGCAGTGATGCCTAAAAAAAAAGTCTTGAAGATCTAGCTGAGAAGCAACAAAGCCCCCATGGAAGAAGCTCAGCAGTCCAGGTGATCACGAGGTATTGAGAGGATCCGCTATCAGGCATCAAAGAACAAAAAAATCCTATCATCTGTGGGCAGCTGGACATTCCTTCACAGAAGGCTCGGGGAGAGGACCAGGCAATCAGGATGCAGTGTAGCAATGACGAAACATACAATGTTCCTCAAGTTCTTGAATACTTCCTCCCCCACCCCCACTATCATGATCACAGTTCTACCTTACAAATCCGGCTGAACCGGAGGATGTACCCTGGTACAGACAGGAACTGGAAACACAGGGAATCCAGGCAAGAACTCTTTAGGGCCAGTAGTGAGAGTGGCGATATTGGGAAGGTAGAGGGAAGGTGGGGTAAAAAGGGAGAACAGATTACAAGGATCAACATATGGCCTCCTCCTTGGGGGGCTGACAGTGGAGAAGTGGGTGAGGGGAGATGTTGGATGGTGTAAGATATGACAAAATAATAATTTATACATTATCAGGGGTGCATGGGGGAGGGGGGAAAAAGGGGAAAATGAGGAGCAGCTACCAGGGACTCAAGTGGAAAGCAAGTGTTTTGAGAATGACGAGGGAAACAAATGTACAAATATGCTTGACACAATGGATGGATGTGTGGATTGTGTTAAGAGTTGTACGAGTCCCCAATAAAGTGATTTTTAAAATAATAATAATAATAATAATGAACATCCATAGCTAAAGATGCAAAAAACCTCAAAAAAACCAGAGACAAAACAAAATCATTATAGTCTTGGTCGTGGACATTGCCAAGAGATTTTATATGTCACCCCCATAGCTGCAGGTGATCAGACCATCCGTGCTTTCCTTTGTTGGAGGAGTTTGGTCCTGCTGATGCTGGGGGGTCCCTTCTGAGAGTCTTCATCCTCATCTTTGCCAATGGAGGCATTTCCTCTGGCTCTCTAGCTTCATCTCCATTAAAATCTGTGCCTACTGAAAGGGTTTGGGGAGTAAGAGTTGAAGCGGTTCCTTTAGGCTTCTCCAGGGGCTCCAGCTCCAGCTCCTTGCAGATTCTCTGGCTTCTCCCCTTGCGTCTTCCGTCTTCCTGTCCGCCATCCTCCTCACCTGTTTGTTCTTTTTTTTGGGGGGGGGGGCATCACTGCTCTCCGGGGGTGGGAGTAGGAGGCCCAGCCCCACTGCTGGAATTGAACCTCCGTCCCAGTGGGCCGCAGTCCCACGCACAACCACTACGCCACCGGGGCTCAGCCCTCACCTGTTTGTTTTGTGTTGTGATGTCAGTAAAAGTTTACATGTCGGCTCTTCAGTATCAAAGTCGACAATCTATATGCATTGTTTCAACCCATCCATTGTAATCCTCTCAGTGAGCCCTTGCTCAGCCCACTCCCTCCCAATGTTTTCTTTCCTCCTGCTTTCCCGGACCCTCTCTCCTTGGGGACATGCTGCCGTTTTGATCCTAAACTATAATAACATGGGAAGGAGTTCAGTTTCAGACCTAACTATGCCCCTCTGAAGATTTATAATATCAGAGGGTCTGAGTACCCTAAAAGCAGGATGAAAGAACCTGTCAGTGACCACAAATTAAAATCACAAAACTCTGCCTAACAATACTCCAGGAGAATCTACCTGTTGAGGAAAATAAAATGAAAGTTCTTGTGTGTTTTTTTTTTTTTTTTGGCATCACTGCCCTCAGGTGGTGGGAGTAGGAGGCCCAGCCTTTGCTCCGTGGAGCTGGAATCGAACCTCCATCCCAGTGGGCTGCAGTCCCGCACACAACCACTACGCCGCCGGGGCTCAGCACAAAATGAAAGTTCTTCTTGGAAAAAACAAAACAAAAAAAGACTTCTTAAAAACAAAACAAGGCTGAGCCCCAGTGGCGTAAGTGGTTGAGTGCGGGACTGCGGCCCACGGCTTGGCGGTTCAAATCCAGCGGCAGCTCTCAGGAGCAGCACTGGGTAGCGGCCATGACCACCAGAGGCAGTGATGCCAAATAATAATAATAATAATTGCCATCTTCCAGATTCAAACTAAAATTTCAGCCATCCCTGAAATCAGAACCAGACAACATTCCCCTGGAGGAAACAGTTTTTTCAAGACTTCTGGATCAGGTCTATGTAAGACAGACCTCGTAACCTCTTAAATTTGCTTTTCTATCACTTGTTTCCATACAAACAAACAATATTGGGGGGAAGGGACAATTTTCTTTATACAAATAGTCTTTATTTTTTTTTGAGGGGGGGCATCACTGCCTCTGGTGGTCATGGGCTCTACCCAGTGCTTCTCCTGAGAGCCGCCACTGGATTTGAACGGCCAAACCCACAGGCAGCAGTCCTGCACTCAACTACTTACGCCACCGGGACTCAGCCCGAGCCTTTCTTTTAATAAAGGCTTTATTATATCATTTTTAAAAAGATTTACAAGCTCTGAAGCAGTAAGGAGCAGTTCACCTTGTTCTTAGAGGATTGCTGTGAGTTACAATGAACTCGCGCGATGGGTGCAGTGGGTCAGTTAGGTGCTGTTAGCCTGGCTGTCAGAGGAAGCCAGCCCCCGACATTAATATCACGGGTCCAGTGGGTGCAATTGCATGGCGATTATGAATTAATTATTACAGTAAAGTCATAGGGAGCATGAGAAAGAGGAATAATGGAGTCAGACACATCTCAGGGTAGCATGCTCACCTGAGGCCCGCTTGGTGGTCAAGCGGAGAGGGTAAGAGGGGAGGAGAGGACGTGGGGGGAGGAAACAGGGAGAAGAGAGATTAGGGGAGCAGAGGCGGCTGAGAGAGAGGTCAAGGGCGAGAGAGCGCCTTTATTCTGACCAAGCCTTATATATCTTTTGGGGACCTACAGGCCCCTAATTACAGGTAAGGACATACATCATAGGAGGGGGCTAGCTTATAGTAATGAGGGGGATGATCTAGGGGTACACACATGATAGGAGAGAGAGGTTACTCGAATCCCATGTGACAAAAGCAGACCTCGGACTCCTGGATGTGGCTAAACAGGTTTGACTAGTACTCGGATTCATCAGGGATCTTTTTTTTTTTTTGAGGGGGGGGGGCATCACTGCCCTGTGGTAGTGGGAGTAGGAGGCCCAGCCTTGCTGCTGGAGTTGAACCTCAACCCAGTGGGCCGCAGTCCCACGCACAACCACTACGCCACCGGGGCTCAGCCCTTCATCAGAGATCTTTAGCAGAAGTGTGTGAACTCCATCTACTGGGGACCAGACTCTGGTAACAAGCTTAAGGGGAAGTGACCCATTATCCTGGCAGCAGGGAGTCAGCCCTATCTTTTGTGGGAGAGACAAGGACCTTTGATAGCTAGAGCCTTTAGGGGGAATATCTCTAAGCTTCTGAGCTGGCAAATAGTTACTGACATTTGCTTAATATTTTGGAGTAGAGCTAATTGTGGAAAAGTCCTCTCTTCCTCCTCTGACACCTGGTGAAGCAGTGGTGAATGTTAGGTGGCGTTAGCCTTGTGACACAGTGGTAAAGCACTCAGCTGCTAACCAAAGGTCTGCTTTGAACCCACCAGCCTCTTTGAGGAAAGAAAAAGACCTGAAGTTCTGTTTCTATAGAGATGACAGAAACCAAAACCCTGTGGGACAGTTCTCCTCTGTTCTTCAGGGTTCGTGTGAGTCAATCTGTGAGTGTGATAAGTTGGATCAAGGGAAGGTAGAAGGGTTTTTATACCAAGAGTCTCAGGAAAGGATGACTGGAGGCAGGAGGGGGAAATGGGGCAGGGATCTAAATTCAGTTACTTGCTGATTCTGTATGCTGGGCACAGCTAGCCAAGATAGGGTTTTACTCTCATTAAAAATAAATAAGTGGGCTCAGCCCCGGTGGCGTAGTGGTTGTGCGCGGGACTGCGGCCCACTGGGACGGAGGTTCAATTCCAGCAGTGGGGCTGGGCCTCCTACTCCCACCGCCGGAGAGCAGTGATGCCCAAAAAACAAACAAATAAATAAATAAGTGGGCTGAGCCCCGGTGGTGTAGTGGTTGTGTGCGGGACTGCGGCCCACAGGGTTGGCAGTTCAAATCCAGCAGCAGCTCTCCAGGAGCAAGGCTGGGCCTCCTACTCCCACCAGAGGGCAATGATGCCCCACCCCCAAAATAATAAATAAATGAAAGTGGAGTTGTGGGGACTCACTGGAGTCCAGTCAATTCTAACTCATGAAAAACCCATGTGCTACAGAATAGAAGAACTCTGTGTGTTTTTCTTTACTTTCTTTTTTCAGTGGTTGCTTTTGGCTGCCTTGCTTTTTGTTCTTTCTAAAAATTGTTTACTGTATCTTACACAATCCAATAAATCCGTTCACATACAATTCTGTTGTTCAATCCCATCGGATGGGGTTATTCAACCATCTATGCCATCCATCCCCCTTTTCCCTCTTTTCACTCCCCGGGGCCCCCATATTTCTGTGTCCTCAGGGAACCACCACTCCTGTCACTGTCTCTGAGGAGGCATCTCTCTTGACCTTCATGTACCAAGCGATCCTAAATATACACGTGAACATACACAAATCTAATGTGCTCAATGAGCTAAAACACAAAAACCTTACTAGTAAGGGGAGGAACTGTTAAGGAACTAGAGGACGGTTCAGTGGTTCCTCAGTGCTGTACTGCACCCTGGCTCTATCGTCCGTTCCGTGTGGCCAATCATCTTGCAGGTCCCTGTTGGGACCCCATCTTGGGGTCCCTGTTGCATCCAAGCCCCTTCACATCAAGTTTGTTGCTTGTTTTTGAATTTCTGATACCTTTTCCTGATCATATGGACCGAGATGCTTCTTCCATATGGGCTTTGTTGCTTCCCTGCTAGATGGCCGATTGTTTAATTATAAACCTTTGTGACTCTATTAGATCTTTTGACAGCCAGGCACCATCAACTTTCTTCACCACATTTACTTATGCATCCATTTTTTCTTCACCAAATGTGTCAGAAAAGTGAGTCTCATACAGTACCCCTGTGTGGTTTCCTTGACTGTCATATTTAAGAAAATAGATCGCCAGGTGCATGAATAGTTCCTTTTAGAAGGACCAGTGCAAAGAGAGTCTCTATGTGGTAGAGGTTAAAGATGTCCCAAATGTCCATTTTTTCCAAACTGCTTGACCATTCCATCTTCTGTCATTTCAATTCTTCCTCCTTTCAGTACTCTCTCTCCCATTTTAGGATCTCATAATTTGTAATTCACTGCAACAGCTTATGAAACACAAACCACCAAGAAAAATAGCTCATTTGGTTGTGGAGTCTGGCATGTCCCAAATCTATGGGTCAGGTGTTAATTTAAAGGATCGTTTGCACTGATGTGATTGCAGGAGCCAGAAAACCCAAATTGACCAGTCAGAGGATAGACTGATGACTCACAAGGCAGCAGAAGCTCTCTAATCAGGAGAAATGAGAGGCGGCTTTTGTGGGAGCATCAGGGAAATACTCATGCTGGAAATCACAAATCCATGGGTCAAAGCCAGCGCAAGGCTACGGAAGCCAGGGGGTCAGGTCAGACAACAGCCTGAGAGCTCAGGTCCCAAGCGCTGGAAGACAGATGAAGGATTCAAAGCAAGAGAGAACCGTTTTCAACAGAGCCATCAGAGTAAGAACAGACAACGAAGACATACTTCCCATTCCACTTAAGAGGAAGGAGCCATTGTGTGAGCCGAACAAGGGAATCCTGCAAGGCTTAAAATCAGGAAAGGTGTGTGTCAGGGTTGTATTCCCTCACCAGGCTTGTTCAATCTGTATGCAGAGCAAATCGTCAGAGAAGCTGGATTACTTGAAGAACAGTGGGGCATCGGGGATGGAGGAAGGTTTATTAACAACCTTTAGTATGCACATGACACAAGCTTGCGGGCTGAAAGTGAGGTGGAATTGAAGCCTCTGCTGATAAAGTCCAAGGAGTGTAGCCTGCAGTGTGGATTACAACTCACTGTCGAGAACACCCCAAATTCTCACAACTGGACCACCAGGATCAATGGAGAAAAGGTGGAAGTGGTCAAGGATGTTGTCTTGCTTGGACCCACAATCAAAGCCCACCAAAGCAGCAGTCAAGAGACTTAAACAAAATGCATCTGCATTAGATAAATGTGTGGCACAAGACCTCTTTAGAGCACCGACTAAGCGGTGACTAAGCTGTGCCTGACCTAAGCCACGGTCTTCTCCGTTGCCTCCTAGGCGTGGGACAGTTGGGCACTGAATGAGGAAGACCATACAGGAATCCTTGCACTTGAATCGTGGGGCTGGAGAAGAATACTGTAAGGAATACTGACTGCAAAAAGGACAAATGGAGATGTAGCAGAAGAAGTAAGGCCAGAGGGGTCCTTGGAAGCAAGAATGGTAAGACTTCATCTTACATACTTTGCACATATTCTGAGGAGAGGGCAAACCCTGGAAAAAGACATCCTGTGGGGAGGAGTAGAGGGATGGCAAAAAATTCGACGAGATGGATTGACCAGTGACTGCGTCGATGGGTTCAGGCATAAGCCCAATCGTAAGGATGGTCCCGAACCAGGCAGTGTTTCATTCTGTTGTGCCTAGGGTCGCTGTGGGTCAGGACCAACTCCATCGTGTCCAAGAACAACAGCCATGATTCAGAAGCATCAGTTCTTCTTTGGTCTTTCTTAGTCTCGGTCATATTAGGGAGCCGACAGTGCCAGGGCTTCGGTCGGGTGCGTCTCAGTCCTCAAAGTGGCATCCCTGCTCTTCAACACTGTGAAGAGGTCTTGTGCATCAGATTTACCCAAGGAAATGCCTTGTTTAACTTCTTGCCTGCCGCTTCCATGAGTATTCATTGTGGATCCAAGTGAGAGAAAACCCTAGACAACTTCAACCTGCCCTCCGTCTATCATGAAGCTCTTGCCTATTGGTTCACTTGGGAGGGTCTCGGTTGTCTTGACATTGATCGTAATCCATGTCCAATGCTGTCGTCCTTGATCTTCATCATCAAGCCCACCTTGCTTTCGCCAGGCAAGAGGGTGTCATCTGCGTGTCTTCCTTCAATCCTCATGCCAAATTCTTCTCCAGGTAGCACAACTTCTCTCATTATTTGCTCAACCTACAGCTTGAATAAGTCTGCTGAGAAGATACAACCATGACACACACCTTTCCTGAATTTATCTTTTTTTTTGGGGGGGGGGGCATCACTGCTCTCTAGTGGGAGTAGGAGGCCCAGCCTTGCTCCTGGAGAGCTGCTGCTGGATTTGAACCGCCAACCCAGTGGGCCCCAGTCCCGCACACAACCACTATGCCACCAGGGCTCAGTCCCCTTTCCTGATTTTAAACCATGTAGTACTCCTTTGTTTTGTCGGAAGGACTGCCTCTTGATTCGTGTACAGGGTTTTACATGAGTACAATGTGGTCTGGGGTTTCCATTCTTCTCAGTTTAACCATAGTTGAATGCCTCTGCATAGTCAACAAAACACAAGTAAACATTTTTCTGTATTTTCTACTTTGAGCCAAGATCCATCTAATGTCAGTAAGGATATCATTTGTTTCATGTCCTCTTCTGAATCTGGCTTGACAGGTTGTTGACAGCTCCCTGTCAACGTACAGCAGCAAGCATTGTTGGATGATCTTTTGCAAATTTTACTTGTATGTGATGATGCTGTTAAAGGATTTGCATTCTGTTGGGTCATCTTTCTTTGGAAATATGCATCTCTCTCGTCCAGCCAGTTGGCCAGGGAGCAGTCTTCCAAACTTCTTGGCAAAGACTAGCGAGTCTTTTTGGCGCTTCACCACACGTTCAATCATTTCAGTTGATATTCCATCGATTCTTCAAACATGGTTTTTCACTAATGTCTTCAGCGCAGCCTACAATTCTTCCTTCAGTATCGTGAGTTCTTGGTCATGTGATATTTCTCGAAATGGTTGAATGTCAACTACTTATTTTTTTTTTGGGGGGGGCATCACTGCTCTCTGGTGGTGGGAGTAGGAGGCCCAGTCCCACTGCTGGAATTGAACCTCCGTCCCAGTGGGCCGCAGTCCCATGCACAACCACTACGCCACCGGGGCTCAGCCCTCAACTACTTATTTTTGATATAGTGAATCCATATTCTTTCCATTGTCTACTTTGTTTGCTTGTTTTACATTTTAAAATGTTTGTTACAGAATGTGTGTAGGAAGGCAACGCCATCTGATTTGTCATTTTAAAAAGTTCAGTTTTTGCATACTGTATAATAAAGGTAAGAGGTAACAGTTAAAAGCTCCTTCCTAGGGGAATTCTGTGCTGGTGTAGCACAATGTAGTCATTTTAAATTTTAAAAGTCTCTTCTGGGGCTGAGCCCCGGTGGCGTAGTGGTTGTGTGCGGGACTGCAGCCCACTGGGACGGAGGTTCAATTCCAGCTCCACAGGGGCAGAGGCTGGGCCTCCAACTCCCACCACCAGAGGGCAGTGATGCCTAAAAAAACTGAAAAAAAAAAAAGTCAAATGAAAACGTTCCGAGGGCTGAGCCCCGGTGGCGTAGTGGTTGTGCATGGGACTGCGGCCCACTGGGACGGAGGTTCAATTCCAGCAGTGGGGCTGGGCCTCCTACTCCCACCACCGGAGAGCAGTGATGCCCCCCCCCCCCAAAAAATTGTTTTTTAAGTCTCTTCTGTGTTTCTCCTCAAAAAAGGGTAAACAACAGAACATGGTAAGACATGTTCTTTATTGATTCTGTGGTGTTGGAGCCAGTATTTTTATCATCACAGGCTACAATTTTCACTTTATCCACTTTAAGAAGCTCTGTCACCTCTCTGAATTCAACATCATTCAAAAGAAAAGTCCACACATTATCACAGAATCAGTACATATTTAGAAAACCCCTGAAATTGACTCTGTTCCTGACCCTCTGAGCCAAGGTTGAATTTATATAGCCTTATCAAACTGAAGAAGAATTTGAAGGGTAATTTGAGGGGTGATCTGTTGAAAGTGTATGAGTTCATCTAGACTCTTCTGAAGATTCTTTTCCAGAGTGGCATTTCTGTATAACTGATATGCCATGGCGTAAGTGGAAGATGCTTTTCTTACTCAGGCTTGCATTCATATCCTGTAGAGAAGGCGCTTCCTGCTGCGGAGCGCGGACAGAAACAAAAATTCCTTCCATTGTCTTTTTTTTTTTTTTATTTTTTAGGCATCACTGCCCCAGGTGGTGGAAGTAGGAGGCCCAGCCTTTGCTCCGTGGAGCTGGAATTGAACCTCCATCCCAGTGGGCCACAGTCCCGCGCACAACCACTACGCCACCGGGGCTCAGCCCCAAAGTTTTCTTTCTTTTTTGTTTGTTTTTTAGGGTGGCATCACTGCCTCTGGTGGTTGTGGGTGCTACCCAGTGCTGCTCCTGAGAGCCACCGCTGGGCTTGAACCACCAAGCCCACAGGCCGCAGTCCCGCACTCAACCACTTAACGTCACCGGGGCTCAGTCCCCTCAAAGTTTCCTTTCATAGCAACAACAAAAATAAATAACACACAAACAAAAGGACTTTTGGCATCGAGACAATTCCAATTCATATGTGTTAGTCTGGGTAAACTAGAGAAACAAATTCATAGACACACATATGGATATACAAGAGGAATGGGACATTGAGAAAGCATCCCAGCCCAGTCCAGTTCAAAGTCATAAGTCAGATACTAGCCCATTTGCCTGATACCAGTCTATAACATCTCCTTCTGACTCACAAATTCACAGGTCAGTGGGTGCAGAATCCCAGCACTGGCAGGGGTCCCCTCACTTCCAGGGCTCAGGGTCCATCAACAGCATCTAGTTGTGGTAGAAGCAACTCAGCGCTGGCAGGGGTCTCCATGTGGCCTCTCCAATTTCAGAGGTCTGATTTCATCAGGGCAAGGCCATGTGGCTTCTTTGGCTCCTCCAGCTTCTCGGACGCTGCCATCTTGTCTTTTCCATAGTTCCTTGTCTCTGAGACTAACTCCCAACAACTGGGGAGATAGCTTCTCCTCTCCACGAGGGAAATATCGCGAGACTTCCCAAAGTCTCAGGAGAAAGCCATGCCCACATAGAGGCCTCATTGGCTACTCAATGGCTATCCCCAGATGAACAGGCTAGACTCCACTCCTACATCCCACTCCTACATCTCGAATACATGACCGCCACACAAAACAATCTTATATAGGGACTCTGAAGCTGTACATCTTTATAGGAAGGAGGAAAAGTAAAACTGAAGTGGAGTTGAAGTCTTTATTGACTTACAAGTTCATTTCAAACATGATATGTTTATTACATATATGTTTTCTGATTGTAAGCCTTTTGGTGTGGCATTTATAAATTTAATCATCAATTTGTTATTAAAAATTCTTATAGGAGCTGATAGCCTCATCTTTCTCCCATAGAACAGCTGCTGGGTTTGAACCTCCAACACGACAGCGATAAATTCAACATTTACCTGACAACGCCACGAGGGCTCAAATTCCTAAAGTTTCTCAAAGCACCTATTAAATGTCCAAAGTATAAGATAAACATAAGAAGCAGTTTTCTGAAAGAGGATGAAACCCAGGCTTAACATAGTCTGATAGAAAAGAGAAATTGCCAGCCATGGCCTCTAACCTGATAGAAGATAGAAACACTGGGCTGAGCCCCAGTGGTTTAGTGGTTGAGTGCGGGACTGCGGCCCACTGGCTTGGCGGTTCAAATCCAGCAGCATCTCTCCAGCAGCAAGGCTGGGCCTCCCACTCCCACCAGAGGGCAATGATCAAAAAAAAAAAAAACTGCTCCAGAGAAGATAGAAACACAGCCACAACACTCTATTTCAAAAGAAATGCCTAGAATAAAAGTGAAACAGAAAAGTATCGAACAGACTCATTGGTTTAGGGAGGCAAGCTTAAAACCAGACTCATGCAAGAACATGTAAAACAAGAAACGCACACCAATGAAGCATACAGCTTTCCTCCAGTTCTTTAATGTTTCTTCCCCACCGCTATCATGATCCCAATTCTACCTTACAAATTCGACTAGACCAGGGCATGTACATGGGTACAGATAAGAGCTGGAAACACAGGGAATCTAGGGAAGATGAAACCCCTCAGGACCAGCATTGAGAGCAGCCATACCAGGAGGGGAAGGGAAAGATGGGGGCAGAAAGGGGAGCTGATCATAATGATCTACATGCAACCCCCTGCCTGGGGCATGGACAACAGAAAAACGGGTGAAGGGAGACATCGGTCAGTCTAAAACATGAAAAAAAATCATTTATAAATTATCGAGGGCTCGTGAGGGAGGCAGGGGAAGGGGGGGAGGGGAAACGAGGAGCTGATACCAAGTCTCAAGTAGAAAGAAAATATTTTGAGAATGATGATGGCAACAAATGTACAAATGTTCTTGGATGGATGGATTGTGATGAGTTGTAAGAGCCCCCAGTAAAATGATTAAAGAAAAAATAAATAAAAAGGGCTGAGCCCCGGTGGCGTAGTGGTTGTGCGCGGGACTGCAGTCCACTGGGATGGAGGTTCAATTCCAGCTCCCAGGAGCAAAGGCTGGGCCTCCTACTCCCACCACCAGAGGGCAGTGATGCCTAAAAATAAATAAATAAATAAATAAATAAATAAGAAATCCAGTTTCTTAAAATAATAATTTCCTTTTAAATTGACTCAAATCAACCGGAAAGCAGATTCAGATTCAAGATAAACAATTTGACTTGCCAGAATTTTAAGTGTATGGATTTTTTTTTGAAGGTGGATGGATCTTTTTTTTTTGTAGGTAAATATAGCTTTCGTTTTTATTTTTCTTTATTTAGTTTTTTTAGGCATCACTGCCCTCTGTTGGTGGGAGTAGGAGGCTCAGCCTTTGCTCCTGTGGAGCCGCTGCTGGAATCGAACCTTCATCCCAGTGGGCCGCAGTCCCACTGGGCCCAACCACTACGCCACCAGGGCTTAGCCCTATTTTATTAAAGTTAATCTCAGGCTGAGCCCCGGTGGCTTAGTGGTTGTATGCAGGACTGTGGCCCACTGGGTTGGCAGTTCAAATCCAGCAGCAGCTCTTTAGGAGCAAGGCTGGGCCTCCTACTCCCACCAGGGCAGTGATGCCCATAAATAAATAAATAAAGTTAATCTCAAATTTTCAATGTGACTATGAAATTATTTTAAATTATATACCTGGATCGCATTTATGAATCATGCTTCTATTATTCAGTGCTAATTTAGATTATTTATTGATTCTGCCAATTATTTATCTGTTTGCGCAATTGCTTAACAATAAAGAAATCTCTATAAATATGATGCTTTTCCTCAGCAATATTTTTGGTGGTCATTGAATAGAAGTACATAGGCATGTCTATTGTGGGTTTTTTTTAAATAATTCAAGATTACTCATAAGAATTTTCAGCAGAATATACTTTTTCTTAACAAACATTTTCTTTCTTTCTTTCTTTTTTTTTTTTTGTGGGCATCACTGCCTCTGGTGGTTGTGGGTGCCACCCAGTGCTGCTCCTGAGAGCCGCTGCTGGATTTGAGAACCGCCAAGCCCGCGGGCCACAGTCACGCACTCAACCACTTATGCTACCGGGGCTCAGCCAGAATATACTTTTTCTAGTGATGTTTTTCTTTAAAAAACAAACAAATAAACTTGTTTCTATCCAGTTGATGCTAACTCATTAGCAGCCCTTTAGGATAGAGCAGAACAGCCTTCCTAGTAGATCTTGAAAGGTCTCATCTTTCTTCTGGAGAGGGGCGGGTGGATTTGAACTGTTGACCAACTTGTAATTCAGGATACTGCCAGGGCTCCCCTCTCTTTGTCTTTTTTAATGATTTTATTGGGGCCTCTTACCACTCTTAAAACATTCAATACATCGTTTGTATACATGTTGCCATTTTCATTTCCGAATATTTTCTACTTGAGTCCTTGGTATAAACTTCTCTGGATCTTATTTTTAAGGTGAATGGATTTTTTTTCAGACGCTTTGAAACCTAGCACTCAACAAAATTTACCCAGAGGAAGGGGAAAGGGGCAAAAAAAAAATGGGAATTTATTTTCCTAAAATGCAATAGGAGAAAGCACATGGAAAATCATTTTTATAGACTGCTTAAATTTCAAACTCCTTTTGGTACATTTAGTTTATAGTGCTTTTTAGTATATGCCTTAGGCCAGTCTCTCTGTGGGGTGGGGAGCAACCAAATTCATTTATCATGGATGACAAGAATTGGTTAAAACTTTGATTTAATTCTTCTGCGTTGCAAAAAGAAAGAAAGATATCTTTGACCATCTTATGCAATTCTAAGCATATCCACAGAAAGACCACATGATGGGAATGAGCCTTTTTGTCTGTACCAAGATTGTAACAGGCGCTGTGTACAGAGGTTTATTGGACAACTTAACACCAGGTATCTCCCAGATGCCCTTCATCTGAAAACAGTGAGGAGGGGCCCCTACCTGACCTCCTCTGGCTTCCCTATTGCCACGAGGCAAGGATCAGACATACCTCCACGCCTCACCTTTCTCTTTCTGTTCTGACACCAACTGTTCTTCCCGTTTCTTTCTATCTCCACGCAGGGTTTCATGGGCACACAGAAATCACACACAATATTCACGGATAAGGGGAATTAACGAGTCAGGATATTTGGGGGTAAGGGGAATCAATAAGGATCAGTACGGAAACAGCAACGCCTCTCCTCCCCCCACAGCCACACCTCTCTCTGGTCCTCAGCCTCTCAGCCACATAGGCCCTGGTCTCTGGCTCCATGGACCAAGAAACCTTCCTCTGCCTGGCCTCATAGTCCCGTCATCCCCACACTGCTCTTCTGTTCTGTCTCACGGTTCCCTTGCTTCGGTTCCTGTCTCTGGCGTCAGGCTGAGTCCTTCACCCTGTTCCAGTTTTCATGCCACAGTTGCTGGTGCCTCTAGTCTTGGCTTCCGTCACTTCAGACCAAGATCTCACACATGTCATCTTCTTCTGATAGTCCTGGGATTTCTCTCTTTTCTTCCAAGATAGCCAGGGAGTGGTATGTAATGAAAATGGACCAATTCTGCCTCTTAGTGTTACACATGTCCTATTTGCCTCCTTCCACCCAACCAGTTGGTGGGATTTACAGACACCGATAGAAACACTGTACTAGGGACTGAGTCCTGGTGGTGTAGAGGTTGAGTGCGGGACTGCGGCCCACTGGGTTGGAGGTTCAAATCCAGAAGCAGCTCTCCAGGAGCAAGGCTGGGCCTCCTACTCCCCCCAGAGGGCAGTGATGCACCCCTCAAAAAGAAACAAAAAGAAACACTCTATTAAGAAAACTAACACCACGGCTGAGCTCCGGTGGCGTAGTGGTTGTGGGCGGGACTGCGGCCCACTGGGACGGAGGTTCAATTCCAGCAGTGGGGCTGGGCCTCCTACTCCCACCACTGGAGAGCAGTGATGCCCTAAAAAAAAAAAGAAAAGAAAAGAAACAAAAGAAAACTAACACCAAAGGCTTAAGTAGAAAGAAAATGTTTTGAGAATGATGATGGCAAGAAATGTACAAATGTGCTTTGCATACAACGGACGGATGGGTGGATTGTGATAAGAGTTGTATGAGTCCTCAATAAAATGATTTTTTAAAAAAAGAAAAAAAAAGGCTGAGCCCCGGTGGCGTAGTGGTTGTACGCGGGACTGCGGCCCACTGGGATGGAGGTTCAATTCCAGCAGTGGGGCTGGGCCTCCTACTCCCACCACCGGAGAGCAGTGATGCCAAAAAAAAAAAACAAAAAGAAAAAAAGAAAGAAAGCTTACACCCCACTAGTACAACATGAGATTAGGCCCTCACCACCTCAAGCCAACATTACTGTCACTCCCCCTCAACTTCCCTCCTTTCTAATCACCTTTCCTTTTCAGTCTTTCCAGGAAGCCGCAGTCAAATGAATCTTCCTGAAAACATCACTCTCATCATTATAGCGTTTCCCTCTTGAAAGTCTCGACCTCAAAGTTACCACTGGTTTAGGACAACAAATCCAGCTTGCAAAGTGTCAACATCATCAGGCCACAACTAACTCTCAAGCAAATCTAAGCCTACAATCGGCTCTGTAGCACAGAATAGAGCTTCACCATAGACTTTTCTAGGCTGACAGCCAGGGGTTCTCCACCTTCCTCATGCCTCCACCCTTTGACACAGTTCCTCATGTGGTGGTGACGCGCCCCCCCCCCCCACCATAACAGTATTTTCACTGCTACTTCATGACCGTCATTTTGCTACTGTTATGGATCGAGTGACCCCTGTGCAAGGGTCGTTTGATCCCCAGAGGGGTGGCGACCCCCAGGTTGAGAAGCTTTGCAGTCTTTTCAGAGAAAGCTGCCTGAGTTTTCTCTTGCGCTGTGGCTGGTGGAGTCAAACTGCCTCTGGTCTGTTGCTCAGAGCTTTAACCACTGCACCACTAGATCGTGTTACAACCCACCTTCTCGCTCCCTGCTCCCAATGCCACCGTCAGGGCCTCTCTCCTCACCCGACCTCACCTGCCACCGCCTGTCCGGTTCCAGTTTCTGCCTCCGCACTTTGGCCCGTGGATTGCTCGATCAGGGCCATTACGGTGGCCACCCGACTCCTGCCCACTGTTTAAACCCTCCCCCCTTCACTGGAACCCTTCCTGATCGCCTCATTTCTACAATTTTTCCCATCCTGAGGCTTGCACATCTAGTAGTTAATTTATAGATAGAAAAAAAAATAAATCCTTCATTGTGTATTTATTTTACACATGCTTCCTTGTTGTGCTGTACAACAGAACTAAATGCCGTCCGACCTGCATGGTCCCCGTGGGCGGCTGGGGACTGGAGCGGGGAGCTCAGTAGTGCATTCACTGACTTCTCTCCAAGCGCTCCAGCCACCCTCGATCAGAGGGGTGGGGGCTGTATGTACCTAAGGTACTGAGCGGGGGAATCAGACCAGCGTCCCCCACGTGGAGGATGAAGATTCCGCCACTGAGTCACAAATGCTGACTATCGACTAGGTAGTGTTCTAAGGGCCGGCATCATCCCTTTTCATCTTCATGACGGCCTCATGACGGAGGTGGTATTAGAGGCCTCCACTGAAGGGCGTCACCCAGAGAGTGGTTCTGACTCCAGAAAGAGCTCGGCAGGAACAGTTCTGCCTGTCATCAATGTGCGTGGGAGCTTCTGGAAGAGCAGTTCTCAACCTGTGGGTCACCTCAGAGCATCGGGGGAAAAAAACACACTTCTGCTGGTCTTGGGGACCGAGACACTGCTCCTCTGTCTGTCTCCAGGCGGGTCCGCCCACATGTGAGTGCCCAGGGTGAGGACTGTGACCCATGCTTCACCAGGCTTCCAGACATTTCATCTACTTGTCATTAGAAATACATATTTCACAGTAGCTAAGACTTGTTCCTTTGTGATGAATCGCTATGCTTTAATGATGCTGAATTTTTTTCGGGGGGGGGGGCATCACTGCTCTCTGGTGGTGGGAGTAGGAGGCCCAGCCCCACTGCTGGAATTGAACCTCTGTCCCAGTGGGTCGCAGTCCCGCGCACAACCACGACACCACCGGGACTCAGCCCATGATGCTGAATTTGTAACGATGAAAATTCATCCTGCATATCAGATATTTGCATGATGATTCGTAACAGCAGCAAAATTGCAGTGATGAAGTAGCAACGAAAATAATTCTGTGGTTGGGGGTCCCCACAACCTGAGGAACTGTGTAAAGGGGTCACAGCATGAGGAAGGTGGAGAACCATTGTCCTAGAGGCAGGGAACCACATCTCTTAAGCACCTCAAAAGGGGCAACTGATTACCAGGATCTACATATAGCCTCCACCCCTGGAAATGGACATCAGAAAAATGGGTGAAGGGAACATCGAACAGTATAAGACATGACAAAATAACAATAATTTATACATTATCAAGGGTTCATGGGGACTGCGGGGAGGGAGGGGGAAAATGAAGAGCTGATACCAAGGACTCCAGCAGAAAGCAAATGTTGTGAGCACGAGGAGGGCCACACATGTACAAATGTGCCTGACATACAATGGAGGGAGGGATGGATCGTGATAAAAATTGTACGAGGCCCCAGTAAAATGATTTCTTAAAAAGAAAAGAACCTGGTGCGAAGGAAAACCGCATCCACACCCTGAGGAGTTTGGGGGGCCTCGTTCTGATGGGCGCCTGAACCACTCCTGCCCCGGGAATGGGCTTAGGACGGGACTCTGGCCCGTCCTGGGTGACGGTCGCCGTCCCCTCCAGGTTTCTTTACATTCTGCTTGTCCACGACCTTGCAGTTAGTCCTGTGGCCACGAGAGGGCGAGGGGACACTTCTCCATTGGGATTCCTCACACAAAGCCAAGCTGAGGTTCCATCATCGTCTTCTGTCCTGGGCTTCCTCCTGGGCTCCTCCCGGGGTGCGGTGGGGAAATGCCCCATGTTAAGGGGCAAACTGGCTTGGATTTGACTCTTGGCTTTCCGAGCTTCCATTCCGGCCTCCGGTGGTGCTATCGTTAACCCGGCCAGAGGGAACGTCCAGCGCTCATGATGGGCCACGCACCAGGCTGAGAGGTTTGCAGGCATAGACGTGTTCGAGCTTCACGTCTGCAAGAAGAGGCTGCAAGAAGAGGAGGAAACTGAGGCACAGACAGGTGAAGCAGTTCGCCCCTTGACGGAGCTGGCGGGGCGCAATCTAGCCAACCGGTGGCACGTTGTCGTGGAACCGGAAAACCACTCGCAAATGACAGCGTTCTGTCAATGTCCTCTTTGGGCCCTTGCTGATGGAGTTGGGCCACACAACACTTAGAATTTGAGTAATAGTACGTGGCGGTTGTTGTCGTCCTTGTTGGGGGCCATCCAGTCAGCCCGACGTTCGAGAGGATGAAACACGGCCTGGTCCTCCACTCTCCTCACGGGTGTCGTGACGTCTGGGCCTCTTGTTGCCATCCCTGTGTCACCCGTCCTGTCCAAGCCTTCCTCTTCTTCACTGGCCCTCCCTTCTACTGGACGGTCTTCTCCAGGGACTGGCCTCTTCTGACATGTCCAAAGTGTATGCGACAAAGCCGCACTGTCCTTGTTTTTAAGTTATCTTCTGGTTGTACATGCTCTGAGACAGGCTTGTTAGGTTGGGGGGCAGTCCGTGATGTTCTTTTTTTTGTTTTTTGTTTTTTTTGGTTCCTCAGGTGGTGGGAGTAGGAGGCCCAGCCTTTGCTCCATGGAGCTGGATTTGAACCTCCGTCCCAGTGGGCCGCAGTCCCGCGCACAACCACTACGCCACCGGGGCTCAGCCCCACGACGTTCTTAAATCTTTTCACAAGCATCACAATTAGGATGCACGTATTCTTCTTCAGTCTTCTTTATTCAATGTCCAACTCTGACATGTCTATGAGGCCATTGAAAATACCATGGTATTTGCTGCTGTTAGGGGCCATCAAATCATTGGACATGGCAACCCATTGTATATACAACAGAATGGGACACTGTTGGGTCATGGATGAGCCTCGCAATTAGGCTTGAGCCCCGCCGTTCTCTACCTGTGGATCGCCATCCTTTTGGGGCTGAAAGAGCCTTTCATAGGGGTCACCTGATTCAAAACAGTAGTAAGATGACAGTGATAAAGTAGCAACGAAACTAATTGGATGGGTTGGGGGGCCGGGTCCCCACCACCTGAGGAATTATATGAAAGGGCCGCAGCATGAGGAAGGTGGAGAACGGTGATAATCCAGCTCCCTGAGGGTCTTCTCCTTGCTGACCCTCAACCAAGCCTGCTCTCACTTTCTCCAGGAACTGGCCTCTCTTGATAACATGTCCAAAGTAGACTAAGTCTTGCCATCCTGCCTTCTAACGAGCAATCTGACTTTACTTCCTCCTCGGCAGATTTATTTATTCTTTGTGTGTGTGTGTGTGTGTGTGTGTGACATCATTGCCCTGATGGAGATAGGAAGCCTAGCCTTGCTCTTGGAGAGCTACTGTTGGATTCGAACTGCCAATTCAGTGGGCCGCAGTCCCACACACAACCATGAGGCGCAGCCGAGATTTATTTATTCTTCTGGAAGTCCATTGTGTATGTAATATTCTTCAATTACATAATTCAAAGGCCTCCGTTCTCTGGTGTTATTCCTTATTCCTCACGAAGCTTTCACATGCAAAGACCAGGGCTTGGATCAGCCCTACCTTAGTTCTACAAAATGCTCTTTAGCATGTTAAAAAGATATTTTCTTTTTTTTTTTTTCAGGCATCACTGCCCTGGTGGTGGGAGTAGGAGGCGCAGCCTTTGCTCCTGGGAGTGGGAATTGAACCTCCGTCCCAGTGGGCCGCAGTCCCGCGCAAAACCACTACACCACCGGGGCTCAGCCAAAAACGATATTTTCATTTAGCCCTCTCTCCCGTAGGAGAAATCCAGAATGGGCAAGCCGGGACCAGGAGGATGAAGCCACCTTGCCAAGGACAAGCCTCCTTCTAGCTCTCTGCTCTGCCACCCTCTGCCCCTGACTTTCATCTTTCATGCCATCTTCTTGTTGCAAGGTGGCATGTGTAGCTCCCGACTTCACACCCATGTTCTAGGCAGGGGGAATGGGAAAGAGGCAGAGGTTCAAAACGAAGTCAAGTAAGTGCACTCCTTTTCATGACCTTCCCAAGAAACTCCACCCAAAGACTCTCGCCCAGACCGCAGGACTATTCCTAGCTTCAGGGTTCTGAGAAACATGGTTTTCCGGTAGGCACCTTGTCACCTATCTTAGTTTTTATGTGCTGCCATAATGGGAATAGCACTAATTGGTGGCCTTAACGATGTACATTTACTTTCTCACAATTTGGGAGACTAGAAGGGCAGATTTCAGGGTGCCGGCTTTAGAGGAAGGCGTAAAGCACCCTCCTGGGGGAAAGTCCTTGGTCTTCCTGTGGCTCGATCTTCCCGCTCTTTGCATCTGAACGCTTGCTTCATCTGCTCCCTCAGAGCTCTAAGGAGTGGACCTCACACACACCCTGCAACAGTGCTGTTTCCTTGATGGGTTAGTCCAGGTAGACCAGAGAAACGAATTCATTAACACTCATAAGGGTATGAGGGAAAGGTTTATATACAAGAGGAATGGAACATTGAGAAAGTATCCCAACCCAGTCCAGTCCAAGGTCCTAAGTCTGATATTAGCCCATCTGTCCAATACCAGTCTGTAAAGTCTCCTTCCGACACAAAGTCACAGGCCAGTGGGTGCAGAATCTTGTGTGTTTGGTGGCAGTGGAAGCATCTCAGCGCTTACAGGGGTCTCCCCGTGGCCTCCCGAGCATCTCAGCACTGGCAGGAGTCTCCACATGGCTTCTCCGGCCCCAGAGGTTTGGCTCCATCAGGGCAAGCCCACGTGGCCTCTTCTCTGGCTCCTCCAGTCTCCAGGAATGAGGATCGATCAGCATGCCGTCACCTCATCTTGTCAGTAGTTCATCTTCTCAGAGTCTGAGTCAAGTCTCTCTACTCCAATTGGGAAATACCGCGAGACTTCTCAGAATTCTCAGGGAAAGCCATGCCCACACAGAGGCCTCATTGGCCATCTCCAGATGAATAGGCTGGACTCCACCCCTACATCCCAATTATGGCATTGACATCAACAACATGACCGCCGCACTTAATAAGCAAGACTCTCATTTCTACAACGATTCCAGCCATAGGTAAGGATTTACAATTTAAATACATCTTTGGGGGCTGGGGCAGAATTCAATCCAGAATACCACCTCCATTCACCTGGAGCCGTTTGAGGAAGGAAGAGTGAGAGGTTGGGTGTTGAGTAAGCAACCAGTCACCACCCTCTTTTGGGTGCTGAGATACTTCACACTGGACACCTCCATGGCAGGGTCTCCCATTGGACAATTTTTCTGAGGGCTTCTCTTAGCGCTTCCTGCTGCCATCTCACTTTTGGGTCCCATCTTCTGCAAACACTCTGTGCCTAGGGAACAGATAGAAAAGCAAGTCACTCACCTCTCGATGAACCAGATGTTTAAAAGCCTGTATGAATCCAGGTGATAAACGTTCACCACGAGTCAACTGTTGTCCAGAAACCCACTGCGGCCAGGTCAAGTCCTCCCTGGAGAGGAAGTGTGTGCCATAAGGAAATCAAGGGCTCATTTCACACAAACTCCGCCCCCCAGAAATAAGCCTCCAAGCCTTTCTTCCAAGGCACCCGAGTGGACTAGAACCTCTGACTTTTTGCTTAGCAGCAGAGTGAGTGTGTTAGCCATTTGTATCAGGCAGGGACTCCAATGGAATAAACACAAACAAGCCACAAGCCCACCTATTTTGTTGAGACTCAAAAGATCGTCCAAGTCTCTAAGTTCTTTAAAGCGTTCTCTTCATTTTTGGACTTATTGTGGACCAGCAACCAATGGTGACCTGACCGTGGACTGTGGAGTATTTCAGGTGGCATGTCCCACTTTTAGGCTGATAGAAACCTCCCAGGTGTGTCTCTTCATGCCTTTTGCATGACCAGTCTTCATGACCTGGAATCATAAAGGTCCCCGAATGGCTGCAGGGAGAACTCTCTTCTCACCTGAGAAGAGACAAGAAATAAGCTTTCTACTGAATTCAAACCATCCTTCTGATCAGGGTCTATTTTTCATAGCACTTCAGCCTACCTCAAACTAATACAATGCACTGATATTATTTTTCACAAAAGTAATTCTATCCTGAAAGAAATTCTCAATCGTAAATTTAACTTTTTAAGTTATTCATTGGGTGAAGTTTTACAGATCAGTTTTCTGGTCAACAATGAATGGACATTTTGTTTCACGTCATTGATTTCAATCCCCACAAGGTAACAACATTGATCCCACTTCCTCCCTGATTGCCACCCCACTCCTTCTTTATGAACTCTCCAGAACCACCGTGACCTTGGGTAAATCCTGCCCTTTTACTCCCACGGGGTTGATTAGTGTCAGGTGTCCCTAGCGCTATTGTTCTCCGTGTAGGCTTGTCTAAGAGTGGGATGGAAAACTGAGCCCCGAGAGTGAGTTCATTTCCAGACCTGCTGGGTGACTGGGTGTCTCAGTAACATTTTGCCGTGGGAGATTAAGAGTCAGCTGTTAAGATGGGCTGTGGAATGGGCTCAGGGTGTTCCTGGAGCACTAGTCATAGATAGGAAAAACGATCGAGGAACAGAGGGTACCTTAAAACCAAAGTATTTCAGTAGATGTCCTCGTTCTGCAAAATCTCACTTCAGGACAAGAATCTATTTGGTCAAAAACAAAAAACTCTTGAGTTTCTTTGAGGTCTAAATTTCTCTCTCTTTTTTTTCCCCCAACCCCCTCCCTTGTTTATTCACATCCCAGGCCCAGCTTAAATTTATCTTTTTTTTCTTTTTCTTTTTTTGCATCATTGCCCTCTGGTGGTTGTGGGAGCTACCCAGCCTTGCTGCTGCTGGATTTGAACCACCAAGCCAGTGGGCCGCAGTCCCGCACTCAACCACTACGCTCAGCCGAGGTCTAAATTTCTTAATGTTATAATAGCTAGATTTATGTGGGGCTGCCTGGTATGTCATGCTCCTCAACTTGCTGTTGCTGATTTTGAATCAGAATGCCCAAGTCTTGCTGGGACAGGCCCACCCTCCAGCAACAGGGAGAAGAGGGGTCTTTCCTGCATAGCTATGTCTTCTAGTCAAAGAGCCTCCCCTCACCTGTTTAGTGTTGTATCTACTGTGTCTTCACAGCGGCAAATCTTTCTTGCACAATCACTTTGTTTTGCCTGCTGGAGTTTATTTGTTTGCTTGTTTGTTTGTTTTGTTTTCTGGGCATCACTGCCCTCTGGTGGT
Source organism: Nesogale talazaci (assembly GCA_004026705.1). Classification (NCBI taxonomy): domain Eukaryota; kingdom Metazoa; phylum Chordata; class Mammalia; order Afrosoricida; family Tenrecidae; genus Nesogale; species Nesogale talazaci. The sequence goes on along the minus strand of PVJH01023308.1, from coordinate 514 downwards.
GGGAGTAGGAGGCCCAGTCTTTGCTCCTGTGGAGCTGGAATTGAACCTCCATCCCAGTGGGCCGCAGTCCCGTGCACAACCACTACGCCACCGGGGCTCAGTCCTTTTTTTTCTGTTTGTTTTTGTTGCCTGCTGAAGTTTAGAATCTCTCCTGGCTGTCCATCGAGGTAAGAGTTTGGGTCACTGGCAGAGTTGTCTGTACCTGAGACATCCAGAAAGATGAGTTTGCGAAAGACCATAAACATGGAGACAGCACGTGTGTCCGGGTTCACTGTTCTGCCAGACACCTAAGAAAGGGAGCGAAGTGGAGGACTGTCAGCTCTCAGCCACCCCGCAGGTGTCATTAATTAGGTACTGCATTTATTGACTGATTACCTAAGACACCGAGGAGTTAACATGAAGTCCTTAACGTGCCTCATTTCCTCACTGCCACCAGACAGCAGGGAGCTACTTGAGAGTGGTCTTGGGCAGGAGTTTAAGTTCTTTTGACTTGTTTCTTTCTTTTTTTTTTTTT
>PVJH01023307.1:0-35040 GCA_004026705.1 Nesogale talazaci | reverse complement strand
TAAAGGCAGTGGGGGAAGGGGGCAGCGAGCAGGTAGTGTCATAGAGTATTAAAGTCAATAACAAAGAAGAGATATGGATCTGAGGGGTGCTGTAGGGATCGTCAGAGCAACAACAAGCTAGCTAAGAGGAGATACCAAGAAGCAGAAATACTGGGAAAGTGACAGTAAGGCAGGTGGAAGGTGAAGGGAAACAGAGGAAAGATATATGAAGCAAAGCAATGCAAAGAGGTATAACCAGAGAGGTGTACATATGTAATTACCTTAATCCACAATAATAGAGGTATTGGCCTATATACACGTATTTGTACCTCAATACACTGAGGAAGACTTGGGGCCTCTACTCATGCCCTTCCTCAAAATAAAAATACTTTGTTGAACAAATTGCCAGTCAGAGATGTTCACCCTACTGTAACAGTTGCTGATGACAAAACAGGTGCATAAGCAAATATGATGCAGGAGGCTAATGGTGCCAGGCTGTAAAAAAATCTACAATGTCTGGGGCCTTAAAAGCTTGAAGTTACACAAGCTGCATTTCAGCAACAAGTCCATGTCAAAGAAGCACACCACCGGTCTGATCATGAGGAGTCATCAGGACAGGGTAATAGGCATCACAATATACCTGAGAAATAAACAAGCAGAAACATATTGTTGAGAATGAGGGGGTTTGGAACAGAGAATCAAAGCCCACTGTAAGACAATGGAATAATCCCCCCACAGAATTACCACAAGAAAGGGATGAGTCAACCAGGGTTCAGCAATGCATCAATGAAGCACACTATATTCCTCTGGTTCCTTGAGGCTTCCCACCCCCACTACCATGACCCTAGTGCTGCTTCTCAATTCAGACAAGACCAGAATGTGAACTCAGGTATAGAGAAGAAATGGATGCTCACAGAAAACAGAATCTAGGAACCAGAAGGGTAGGGGGAAGTTGGGGAGAGGAGAGAAAGGAAGGAAGAAAGGAAAGGGGGAACCAATCACAATTATTGACCCTATTTCTATGGGCAATTCCAGGTAGACCAGAGAAACAAATAATAGACATACATATGTATATGAGAAAGAGGTTTATATACAAGAGGAATGAAACCCTGAGAAAGCATCCCAACCCAGTCCAGTCCAAGTTCAAAAGTCCATTATTAGCCTATATGTCCATTATCAATCTACAGTCTTTTCAGACTCACAAAGCATATGCAGGACAATTACAGGCCAGTGGGTGCTGAGTCTTGTGGAACCAGTGGTGGTAGAAATATCTCAGTACTCCACATGTCTTCTCTGGCCCCAGAGGCCTCATTCCGTCAGGGAAAGTCCATGGAGCTTCTCCTCTGGTTCCTCCAGGTTCCAGGACTCAGGATCTATCAGCATGCTTCCCTGTTGTCTTTTCAGTAGACCGTATACAAGTAGCTGAATCAATAGTCTCTCACTTCCATGGGGGAAATATCATGAGATTTCCCAGAATTTTCAGAGAAAGCCATGCCCACACAGAGGTCTCGTTGACTATCTCCAGATTGATAGGCTAGACTCCACCCCTACATGCACAGTCATGAAATTGACATGAGTACATGACTGCCACAGGGGGAAGAACCACAGAAAACATGAGGGAAGGGAGACAGCAGTCGATGTGAGATGTGAAAATAATAACAATTTATAATCTATCAAGGCATTATGGAGGGGGGGGAGAACAAAGAAGAGCAGGTACCAGGTGCTCAAAATCAAGTAAATGCCTTGAAAAGAATGAAGGCAATATGTTCAAATTCACCTGATGTAAGTGATGTACAGATTGCAATAAGAGTTGCATAACTCCCTCATAAAATGATTTTATAATATAAATAGATAAGTAAAATCAATATCCATATGTGTGTTTAGCAAAGATATATAATCAAAGAGTAGAATAAACAAAAGAGAATTGCAACTGTTAAGTCAAGGAAGCTGGTTTAAGTTGAAAATAGATTTTAGGTTCCATAACATCCATGATTGCTTATTTGGTTTAGGAAAGGTATACCTAACAGCAAGATAAATACACACACTCACTCATGCACATATGAACATACTCATGCAAATCCACGCATACATCGATGCACACTTGTATGTGTGTACATATATGAGAGTCAGTCACAAAAGCCTCTCTATCAGGGTTTGAGTTTAGACATGTTATTTTTATGTGACATCCATGCAGTTATGACACCATAGAACAAAACACTGCCCTGCACTGTGCCATCTTCACAAGGGTTCCGATGCCTAAGCCCACTGCCAGTCACTGTGCTAGTGCCAATCCTTCTTCCTAAGGTTCTTCCTCTTTTTTGCTGACCCTTCACCTTACCAAACATGATGCCCTTTTCAAGAACTTGTTTTACTTGAAATGTCCAATAAATACAAGATGAAGCCTTTCCACCTTTGCCTCTAAGGGACCTTGGCCTTCCTTTTTCCATGACAGTTTTTAGCAGTTCATGGTATTTTCAATATTGAACCACAATTCTAATGCATTGATTCTTCTTCAATCTTCCTTCTTCAATGTCCAAAAATAACATGCATATGAGGCATTTGAAAGAACTATGGATTGGATCAGACACACCTTAGTTTTCTAAGTAGAATCCATATTTTTCAATACTCAAAAGAGGCCTTATGTAGCAGACTTACCTAATGAAATATGTATATTTATCTTGATTTATCTATTGTTCCAGATGTGAGGATTTGGATCTTCTTTACCTAAATTGTAATCCATACCGAAAGATGCAATCTTTGATCTTTATCAGGAAGTGCTTCTAGTACGCCTCATGTTTAGCAAGTAAGGTTATACATCTGCATATCACACTTCCTCCAATCCTGATGCTACACTCTTATTCACATAATTCAGATTCTCTGATGTCCAACATAGAGATTTATGACTTAAATGAGGTGAAGAATAAGACTACAGAGGTGCTGTCAGTCATCCAAAGAAATGAGTTTGAGGACTGTTTCCAAGAATGAAATTCCAGGTTTGACAAATGTATTAAATATAATTGAGTGTATTTTTGAAGGTGGGAAGATTGTTTTGTTTTTTAAAAATTAAGTATATAGATTTTTAGAAATCTGGTTTTCTCTGGGTAACCAACGTAGGTATTCATTTTTCTTCATTAATTATCTAAGAAGGGAATGAATAAGGCATTGTGGCAGTCATGTGCTTATGCTAATTTTATGATTGAAATGTAGGGGTGGAGTCTAGCTTGTTAATCTGGAGATAGCCATTGAGTAGCCAATGGGGCCTCTATGTGGGCATGACTTTCTCCTGAGACTTCTGGGAAATCTCACTATATTTCCCTTGTGAAGATGAGAAGCTATTTTTCCTAGTTTTGGGGAGTTAGTCTCACAGACGATGAATCACAGAAAAGACAAAATGGCAGCCTCCGAGAAGCTGAAAGAGCCGGCAGAGACACCACACGGCTTTGCCCTGATGGAGCCAGACCTCTGAAGTTGGGGCGGCCACTTGGAGACCTCTGCTGGAGATGAGTTGCTTCTGCTGTTGATGGACCCTGAGCCCTGGCAGTGAGGAGCCATATGGAGACACCTGGCAGTGGGAGGATTCTGCACCCACTGACCAGTGACTTTTTGAGTTGGAGGAAGACTTATAGACTGATTTGGAGCATATATGTTAATATCAGGCTTATGATTTTGACCCGCGCTGGGCTCAATGTACTGTTCCTCCTGTATATAAAACTGTTCCTTATATCTATATGCGTGTCTATGAAATTTGTTCCTCTAGTCTACACGGACTAACACATTATGGTACCAGAAGTGGGGTTCGAACCCATGCGGGCACTACTAGAGATGGATAAGATGGAAAGTAAAAACTTGTTTGACTTGTGGCTTGTGGTATTGTTACTTCTTTGGCTAGAGAGAAGTCAGATATATCCTTGGAGTTTACTGAGTTATCTTCTTGAAAAAATATGGGAAGTTAAAGTTGTGATTATTTTGTTTGGATGCTGTCTTTGGTTATTTCTATATAAAATGAATACTGTTAATGTATATCTTGAGCTCAGAGGTAAAAACTGCCTTTTGAATGTCTCAGAACCTAAGCCACTAAAGAATGGTTAAGAAGGTCAGAATGCCTAACCGAAAGCATGGATCTGTTTTGATGTCTTCAGAGACCTAATTCCATGTTCTTGTGTAAACAGTAGTTTAGATAACGATATAGATAAGCTTAATAAGTATTGGCCTTGACTGATTTAAGAATGAAGTTTGATTTCTGACTATGCTATTTGTACTGATTTCTTATGCCTGTTATTGCAAATATAAGGATGCGTAGAAATGATTATTGGGAAGTGTGGAAAGAGTTTGCAAATCCAGTTACCTCAAGTCAAGCATTGACCTCGAGAGGGTTTAGGACTTAGCGTCAAAGATATCTCTAAAGAGATTAACCCCACCTTGTGCTTAAATGGTGTTAGGCCACACCTGGAATGACTTCTCTGAAGAATGTAGCCCCACCCAGTCTTTCAGAGTACTCAGCATACCTGTAGTCTGAGAGAAGGTCAGACTGACCGATAAAGAAGGATAGAGTCTATTTCCTTGGAAAATAGTGATTGCCTTCAGAAGTGAAGGAATATGGAACCATGAAGATAACTCCTCTCTGGGACTGAATGTTAAAGGAAACTTGTGGCATGCTGAAATGCTTGTTAGGTGACCACCCAGATTTACTGCTTGTCAGTGAAAGCAGGAGAAATGCGACAATAAAGAGCCAGGTTGACGTTGACCACAGACACCCGTGGACTTTGTTCATAGGAAATAGAGAAGATGAGAGTGGGTTAACTATTCTGAAGTTCATGACCTAGCATGAGAGCTAGGCATGTTCAGAATTTGTTGGGACCTTGGTCTAAAGAGAAGGCGACCAATGGCCTACCGTGGTTAGGCTAAGTGGAAAAGCCCACATTGAGTTGATCAAAATCTGAACAGAGGAAGAGAAGTGATTTAAGACTGTGACCTGGTGCATATCATTGCTGACTTTATAGATGGCCTGTCCTGATTTGACTTTGCTAATGGACACACACATCATGAGTATCCAACTGGAATGAAGATTCTTTACGTTGAAAGATATGATTGTTTCCTCAGAGCACTGGGTTTGTGTAAGTGGGCAATATAGAAATTAGATACCCAAAATGGGAGAATAAAGGCACGAGGTGATTGGCTTGCAAACTCTTCTAGGTGGTAGAATATATATTTATAGGATTATAGGATCAAGGTGTAGATATTTTGTAACTAATATTGTAAGGCACAGGATATCTTTTGTTTTGTTCACTTACAGAATGTTATTTTTAAATGATGGTGACACATGTTGAATTGTATGCATTTTAGTTTTATTGTTTATTTGAAGGTTACATATGGTTACAGAGTTATATGGATGTATAAAATTAGCAAGGGGTGGTCTGTGGCAGTCATGTGCTTATGTTAATTTTATGATTGAAATATAGGGGTGGAGTCTAGCCTGTTAATCTGGAGATAGCCATTGAGTAGCCAATTGGGCCTCTATGTGGGCATAGCTTTCTCCTTAGACTTCTGGGAAATCTCGCGATATTTCCCTCGTGAAGATGAGAAGCTATCTTCCCCAGTTGTCGGGAGTTAGTCTCACAGACGATGAATCACAGAAAAGACAAGATGCCAGTCTCTGAAAAGCTGGAGGAGCTGGCAGAGAGACCACACGGCTTTGCCCTGATGGAGCTAGACCTCTGAAACTGGTGCGGCCACATGGAGACCTCTACCAGAGATGAATTAGTTGCTTCTGCTCTTGATGGACCCTGAGCCCTGGTAGCGAGGAGCCATGTGGAGACCCCTGCCAGTGCCAGGATTCTGCACCCACTAACCTCTTACTTTGTGAGTCGGAAGAAGACTTATAGACTGATTTCGGGCATATGGGTTAATATCGGACTTATGACTTTGATCTGGACTGGCTTCAATGTCCTGTTCCTCTTGTATACAAATCTTTCCCTTATATCTATATACGTGTCTATGAAATTTGTTTCTCTAGTCTACCTCGACTAACACAGGCATTAAGAATAATTTTAACCTTATGAAAGTCCATCAATCAGTTTAAAATGTTAACTGCAAAATGTAATATAAACTTCAGTAACACTTGTCTACTTTCTTATTTTTAGGCTTCTTAGTGAGTGTGTACATCATTCTATTTTAGTTTTAATTTCTCTTTCTCTGATAAATTGGAGACTTTTTAGGGCTGAGCCCCAGTAGCATAGTGGTTGTGCGCAGGACTGCGACCCACTGGCATGGAGGTTCAAATCCAGCAGTGCTCTCCAGGAGCAATACTGGGTCTCCTACCCCCACCACCAGTGGGCAGTAATGACCCCCCACCCAAAAAATTGGAGACATTTTAAATGTGATTTTTTTGTTACTAACATAGCTATCTGTGTGAAGTTTTTATTCAAGTCCTTTGACTTCTTTTTATTGTATTTCTTTATTTCAGCTACAAAATGTCTTCATGTATTATTAGTGTGTGCTTTGATCTTGCATACAACTTATGAATATTTTTCCCACTGCATGTCTTCTTTATTCACTTTATAGCAGGCCCATTATATGAGATACTTCTTATTTTGACTGTGTGATTTACATTATTTTATTTCATAATAACTGTATACCATGTCCTAAGGACCTTGAAACTTGAAAATATCACCTACCTAAATTTGTGAATTTATTTAATATTATACTTTTCATTCAATAGATTCATAGTTTTCACTTTTATTACTAGTTTTAAGTAATATATGAATTGCTTTTGTGAATTATGTAATGCAACAGTAAAGATCCATATTTTTGATATTTGTTCCAGTATTATTTGTTGAAATGAAATTTATTTATCTTGACTATTTTGGAAAAAATTTTAGAAACTCAATTAATATGTTAATGTGGGAATTTATTTGTTTTTAATTCATTTGCTGTTGAGAGAGTTTTTATATAATAACTTTGTTAATTTGATTTGGTCATTATTTATGATACATTATTCCTAGGTCATTTTTTAAACTATTCTGCTTTCTTCAAGCATATTATTGAGTAGATTATATTTAATTTCTGCTAATTTATGGACTATTGATACAAAATAATAGTAGCAATGAATGAAATAATGTTTTTATTTTTATTTCTCCCAATACAAAATAATATGCTATAATATGTAGGAATATGAAATCTAGTAAATTATTTATTATGATTATTTCAGTCATAGCCTTCAGGACTCCCAGATAACAACTTTTTCAAACAATTCCTCTGAGGAAGAAGGTGGGGTAAGATTCTGAGTGGATTACTGCAGTTAGTGGTGGTTAAAAGTGTTGATAGTGATTGCAAATTGCTGAGTAAAAATGAGCCGCATAAGAATCAGGAAGGGAGAGTTCACCACTAGTAAGCGAGAGGACCCAGAAGCAACGTGTCCCTTAGAAGGGGAGTTTTCTGCACAGTGAACCACTTTATCCAGGAAAGTGTACAGCAGCAGCAAAAGCAAGAGTCAAATCATGAGACAGAATATAGGACTTCCTAGTCCATGAAGCAAATCAAATACTTTAAAGAAAACTTCAAAGATGAACCAAGCGAAGGAAGAACATTAAGCTCAACCAATATAGAAATTGTAGCTGATGTTCAAAATCTATTGACTTCGCCTTTCTGCATCAATGGCTTGCAACAATGTGGATCTGAAGAGAACTCCCACTAGAAAGGGAGCCATATGGAACTTTTATTGAGCTAGGATGGCTTCTTGCTATAAAACTCTTTCTCAGACATGTTGGTGTCACTGGTTTTGTTTCTCTCAACAGCTCAGCCTAACACAGCTACTGACTTAAAAGTTATAGTTTTGAACACACCAGATTGTTCTCAGATGAAAAATAGAGTAGCATTGAGGATTATAACATTGGATGAATAATGGGATAGTTCTACTCTGTTCTCAAGGATTATTACACATCAGAATGTCAACAGCAAGAGAGTTTTAGAGTTTCTTCTAAACACTTCTACACCAATTTGTCACACTGGTGTTGTGTTAGTCCAGGTAGACTAGAGGAACAAATTCAAGGACACGCATATCGATATAAGGAAAGGGTTTTATACAAAAGGAATGGGACATGGAGAAAGCATCCCAGCCCAGTCTAGTGCAAAATCATAGGTTCGAAATTAACCCATATGCCTGAAATCAGTCTATATAGTCTTCTTCCGACTCATGAAGTCACAGGTCAGTGGGTTCAGAATCCCAGTGCTGGCAGGGCACCTGACCTCCAGGGCTCAGGGTCCATCAACAGCAGAAGCAACTCAATGCTGGCAGAGGTCTCCATCTGGCTGGCTCCATTAGGGCAAATGGTCTCTCCGCTGGCTCCTCCAGCTTCTCAAATGCTGCCAGCTTGCCTTGTCCATGATTAATTGTCTCTGAGGCTAACTCCCCACAACAGAGGAAGATAGTTTCTCAGCTTCACGAGGGAAATATCGCGAGATTTCCCAGAAGTCTCAGGAGAGAGCCATGCCCACATAGAGGCCTCATTGGCTACTCAATGGCTATCTTCAGATTAACAAGCTAGACCCCACCCCTACATTTCAATCATAAAGTTAACATAAGCACGTGACTGCCACAGGTGTCTTCCCCGTTGCTGTGATGCAGTAAACTATGGAAATAGTATTCCAAATACCAGAATGATGTCCCATGATGGAGAGTCCAGACTAAATAAGAGGAGGAGAAAGGAACAGACACATTACTTCTTGGAAAGTAGCATCAGACATGATCTGATATGACACGATGCTGTCTAGGATCAGATAATTTCCAAGTATTTATAAGGAAGTTTAGTGAATGTGAATATTATTTAAAATGTGGAACAATCACTAAAACTAGTGGAGAAGAAACTGATGAATGCTATTGACTTATATAGTCTGAAATTTAACAACTATGTAATAAAGATACAAAGATAGTTTTTATAAAAGTAGAATTGTCATTGATGCAATAACCACTGACTGAGATCTCACATGGTTTGGCTTTTTTGTTTTTAAATTTCCATCAGGGATGCAGTAAGCTTTCACCTATATTCAGTGCCAAAAACATTCACAAGGAGCTGCTTGGTCAACGAGCTGTTCTTCCCATAATAACCGCGTTCTTTCCAGTCTTTCAAACAAGACTGAAGCTAATGAAGACATTTTTATGGACTAAACTGTAGCCAGTGATGACTTTTGGATTTAACAAATTGATCGCGAGAGCAATGTCACATCAAAATAATGGCTTCTGAAGGGATTTACTGGAACAGTGAAATTCAAGACAGGTGGACTCAGAAGAAAAAGGCGACTGCTTTTCAAGATTACACAAGGTACTCTTGATGGATTTTCTGGACATAGATGGTTTATAGAGGGATTTATGAGGAAGAAATAATAGAATAATAAAAACTGCATTGGTAAAGAAAAGGCCAAAAGTTGGTGTCCAAGAGTTTTTCCATCAGCAGTGCACCTGTTCATCCTTCAAAGGTAGCAAGGTCTTTCTTATTAGAATTGTGTCATGAAACCTTACCCATCCATCCTTAGGCCCTGACCTGTCTTGCTCAGATTTCTTTTTTCCAGTTTCCCAATCTGAAAAAAACACTGAAACAAAATCCAATTTGAGCCCCTTGAGGATGCCAAAACTAGTGCTTTGTTGTGGTGTAAATTTAAAATGGCAAAAGTTTGGGGGGGAGGGATGAAGAGATGGAAACACTGCCTTTAAAACTGTTTAAACTGGATGTAGGAGGTTAAGAAATATAGCTTCCCATTTTGATATTTTGTTTATTAATAAAGATATCCTAGCTTTAAGGCAGTTAGAACCATTTACATAGAAGAGACTGGAAATTACACTAAAGGAAATTATGAAGCACACAGATGCATATAAAAGGATAAAACAAAACATATCACTTCTTGGGTGCCATTTTAGACATGCAAGAGTTTATTCCAAGTAGAAAATGATTACACAAGTGTCAGGGGTCAGACGGACTTTTAATTAATAAACTTCTCTTAGCCTAATAAACCACCTTCCAAAAAAGCACCAATAAAAACAATAAAAGTCAATCCATAAGATTATTGTGAGTGCTTTTGTAGAAGAAGTTTGGGGGGGTAGGGTGGATTATCCCAGATTTCATAGTCTTAATACATTATCACAAAAGTCAGCATTACCATGGAATCATATTATGAAGAAAATTGAAAATGACTTTGGTGAAAAAGGCCAAGAAATTTATATCTCATAACACTATATATACATTTTTCATATCACTCCAATGCATGTGATCAATCTTCAAGGATAGCAAGACTGTCTTATGAGAATTTCATGCTAAACTGTACCCCATACATGTGACAGCCTTGATTTTACACATTCAGAAATTTTTTTGTTGTTACCATACAATATGTAAATGAACAAAGTTTGAATTCCTCAAAGATGCCACTTGACATAATTTGAATCTAAGAGTGGAGAAATATTTAGGGAAGTACTACACTAAAAAACAACCTAAGAAGGACAAGTTAGCGCTGCCTTAGGATGTCCTTACATAGTGTTTGCAAGGCCATACATATTTATGGGAGCAGAAATTCTTATCTTTGTCCCATGAATGAGCTGGCCCAGAATTCTGACTGATGGCCTTACTTGATAATTAGCATACCACTGTGTAATCTACTGTGACACCAACGCTCCTTTGAGGAAGGGTTAAGATGGAAACTATATTAAGAAATGTATAGACCTATATAGAGGATATAGCCAAGCACAGTAGCTTAATATTTTGTTATTTCTATTTAATAAAAGTTTATATAATTTTAAGTAATATATTTTAATTACCCTTTTATACTCACATGTACATATATGTGTATGTATATCACACGTGTATGTATATTACATACATGTGTGTGCATGTGTATTACATATGTATGCATGTATATATATTACACATGTGAGTGGGTTTCAAAATTTGAGGGAAAAATTACTTACAAGACAACAAAAAAATTCCATACCTTTTCAAAATTCTCATGTTTGTACATAGATATGGGAAGATATGTGGTTATTTCTGTGCAAGTACCATATATTGTTTTTCTGAGGAAACTATATCTGAAATATAGTATACATTACTGAGCCCTGGAAGTACAGTGTTTATTGCAGCAGTTCTCAACTTATGGTGGTGACCCCTTTAGGAGCTTGAATGACCCTTTCACAGGGGTCTCCCTATTCATAGTAATAGCAACATTAATAGTTATGAAGTAGCAAGGTAAACATTCTTACAGTTGGGGTCACCACAACATGAGGAACTGTATTAAAGTGTCGCAGCATTAGGAAGGTTGAGAACCTCTGCTCTATTGGGTTGGAAACCACCACATGCTTTTTAGGTGAAATAATGTACTTTCTACTTTGTAAAGTGCTCCTGTCTCAGAAACTGACAGGGGAAGTTTTACCCTGTCGGGTTGCTGTCAATTTGCATTGGCTTAATGGCAGTGGCTTTTGTACATTGCCAGAATACTAACTAACTTTACTTTGAAAGAAGTTCAGGCAGGGTTTTCCTTAGTACGAAGAATGGCAAGATTTTGCACATATTATGAGGTGGGACCAAGACCCAGAGAAGGACCACGTATTTGGTCAAGTAAAGGGTCAGCAGAACAGGTGAAAGCCCATCAAGATGGAGTGACATAGTGTTTACGACAATGTGTTCCAAGCTACCAACAATCTTGAGGGGGTTGCTCTGCTGTCCATAGGGATGCATTGAGTTTTAAATGGCTCAAAGCACCCTAACAACAACAACAGAAGAAGTGGTATGTTCCATAATAAACTATTCTCTTCAGAGGCCAGGAGAGAAAATGACTTTGGTCACAACATCCTCGCTTAAGGTACACAGTCTTGACTACAGAGTAAATTCAGAATAAAGTGACTACAGCAACCCCCCCCCCAAAAAAATTTTTTTTTCATTTTATTATTTAGAATATATACTATTTAAGATTGCAATCTATAGACAAGTTTTAGAGAATATTTATATTAATACATAGATGTGCTATTAAAACAGACCTATGGGTGCATGCAGATGGAGAAACTGTCGTTTTGTGTTATTGAGCCAATTTTCAACTTATGGTAGCATCATGAAGAACTACTACTGCTCTAAATGTTTTTTTCTAGGATGTGATCTTTATGAAAACAGATTTCCAGGTCTTTTTTTTTAATGGAGTTGCTGTGTGGGTTGGAACTGCCAACATTTCTGTGAGCATTCAAGTGCTTAAATGTGGAATCTCCCCGGAACCTTTCAAACTTGAATAGAAACCTCTTTCCTGAGTCTTATTTATATTAAGGCACAGTTACATTGCATCTGTCCTCTCTTAGTCATGTCATTGTTTTTGAATACATATGCTTGAAAGCATTTTGCATTTTTCTTATAGCCTGCTATATACATGCTTTTAATTTTTCATACATAATGTCTATATGATTCACATTATATAGAGTTAGGTGCTAATATATCAGTATTTATTGACAGAGCATGATACCCATCTTGTTGCCTCCCCTTTCCCCATTCTACCTGCACCAGTGATTTGGAAATGTGTGGAACAATTTAGGTTGGCAGAATAAAATATATAAATATTCTGACATGCCCATGACATTTTCTAGAATAGCAATTATCATTGCAAACTTTAAGGCATAGCAGAATTTGAGAAAAGTGGAGACTGGTATGTGAAATATCAATGAATCCAAATCTTAGAAAACTTTATCTCTGACACACATGGGATCACTATGAATAAGAATTGACTTGCTGGTAGATGACACGGTTGGTACCCACATAACATTTATATTTATGGATATAGAACACCAAATAAGACCAATCAGTCTTTCAAAAGGAGAGAGCCTCCAAATCTTTTCCCTTTGTTAAAATGTTTTTCTAAAAACAAATTAAATTTCTTCTATTTTTTTAACTAAACTTTGTCAAAATCACATACTGATTTTAAGAAATATAAAAATGTTTGAGTTTTTACACAATATTATGTATTTTCCCTGAGCCTTAAAACTGCTAAAGACAAATGCTTACAGTGATCATCTTTGTTTGCCACTTGGGTTAGTTCGGGTAGACTAGAGAAACAAATTCATAGACACTCATATGCATATAAGGGAAAGCATCCCAAGCCAGTCCAGTCCAAGGTCATAAGTCTGATATTAGCCCATATCATGAGACTGGTATTAGCCCATACCAGGCTATAAAGTCTCCTTCTGACTCACTAAGCAAGTGCAATAACACCAAGACAATCACAGGCCAGTGGGTGCAAAGTCTTGTGTATCCAGAGGCAGTAGAAGCATCTTAGCACTGGCAGGGGTCTCTCTGTGGTTTTTCCGGTTTCAGAGGTCTGATTCCATCAGGGTAGGCCCATGTGGCTTCTCCTCCAGCTCCTCCAGTTCCTAGGACTCAGGGTCTATGCTGCCATCTAATCTTGTCCATCAAGCGTCTCTCAGGAACTGAAAGTTTCTCACCTCCAATTGGGAAAAATCTCAAGACTACCCAGAATTCTCAGGAGAAAGCCATGCCCACACAGAGGCCTCATTGGCAATCTCCAGATTGACAGGATAGACTCCACCCCTATACTCCCAGTGCTGAAATTGACACAGATCAGTGACTGCAACTGACCATCCCATGTCAATTTCACACTTTCACATAACTCTGCAACCATATGTAACTTTCAAATAAACAGCAGAGTCATGTCCATATTTAACAGGATAAAACTAAAAAGCATCTCCTATATCATTCATAAGTATCATATGTTATACATATATATCTTTTCACTTCAGGTCACTGTAACTAAATAATAAAGAAAAGATCTATAAAAATAACTGTGAGGTGCTGAGCCCTGGTGGCGTAGTGGTTGTGCGCGGGACTGCGGCCCACTGGGACGGAGGTTCAATTCCAGCAGTGGGGCTGGGCCTCCTACTCCCACCACCGGAGAGCAGTGATGCCCAAAAACAAAAACAAAAAAAATAAAATAAAATAACTGTGAATTCTCTTGTTAAAGGATTAGAGAACCAAGGAATTTTCCAGTCAATATTTTTATGAAGACCTTAGCACTCTTTCTGGGATGTCAAAGGTGCTCAGCAAATTTTAGCAATAATTATCATTTCATCATTGTTTCACTAAGCATTGCTGAATACACCGCTATTCACTCCTTGTATAAATGACAATGTTAGACCATCTTGTGTTCTCAGGCAAAGCATGATGGTGAAGTGTGTGGACACCCCCCCCCCCATTACTAATCCAGAAAGTAGCTCACTGAATAACACACAGAAACAAGCACAGATGAATCTCAGAATTCTGTAGGCCGCTGAAGTGTTGGAGAGCTGCAGGGAGTCCAAAAGCTGCATAGAGTGGGAGCAGGGACACTGCAGAAGCTCGGCTGGCCTGTCAACGAATATTAGGAGCATTCAGGCATCCCATAGCAGGTAGTTCAAATGAATTAGAAAAAAAAAAAGCCGAGTTTGTCAATTTCAAAGAGAAACAAACAAAAAAGGAAAAGGGAATAAGCCTGCAAAGAAGTATGGAATCAAATTAATATTTTTAACTTTATATTTTTGTAAGCCCAAAACAACAAAATCACAGAAATAGAGGTACCAGAGAATATCACTGATAGTTAATCAGACCTGAATGGAAAAAAAAACATATCCCGGAAGCAGAATGCATATGTAATCAGCATGATTTGGTCTATTAACTACTAGGTCAGCAGGTTGAAACCCATAGCCCTCCATGGAAGAAAGAAGAGTCTTTCTTCTCCGTTAAAGTTTTATATTCTTGGAAACTCACAGGGATAATACTACAGGGTCACTGTGAGACAGAACGTACTCTACATTAGTAAGTTGTCTTTAAGATTCTAATTGTGCTTGCTGCTGTTGCTGTTTTCAATGAGAACTACAACCAGAAGGGATAAAACAGGATAGATTCTATACCATATCGTAATAAAATTTGGCTTGAGAACCAAAGGTAGCTATTTTAAAATAAAAAGTACAGTATAATGACCAAGGGGTTTTCAAAAAAATAACTTGAGACTCTTCCCTCAGATAATCTAGATGACAAAATACAATAAAGCTGCATATATAAAATGCCGAATAAAATTATCGCCATACAAACATCCTTAATCTATCAGTTATCATTTTAAAATGAGGGTAATCAACACATTCACTAACAAATAGAACTCTAGGAATTTTCTCTTCCCAAACAGCTTTGTACATAATACTAAATTGTGTATTTCAACCCAGAAATCAAGGCCATTAAGCAAATGCTCCTATCTAAAGATCAAAGAGATTGGTCTTGGAAGAAGCACGGTCAGAATGTTCCTTAGAGGCAAGGCTGGCAAGATTTCATCTCACATGCTTTGGACAGAGAGAGCAGTCCCTGGTGAAGGACATCATGCTTGGTAAAATCGAAGGGCAGCATAAGTGAGGAAGACCCTTGACAAGAAGGGTTGGCATGATGGCTGCAACGATGAGTCCAACTGTAAGTGCAATTGTAAGAATGATGCAGGGTCAGGCGCTGCTCCTGCTTCTGTACCCACGGTTGTTCATCTGTTGGAACCACCTCCACAGCACATAGCTACAGCAATGACTTATTTAACAAGACAGTAAGTAATAAGACCGCATGATCACCAGAAAGTATATGAGCAATCAAGGATATGATGCAATCAGGTATTAGACTCAGTAATAAAATCGCACAAACAAAATAGCATCAGGGTGGCAAGACATACACATTAAGTAGCTTTATTAAAAATAAGCTGTATATTGTTATTAGGTAATATCAAGTTACTTACAACTCAGTGACCTATATAGAGCCAAATAAAAAGACATACCAATCTATGTCATCCTTAGACTTGCTGTATGGAACACATTGTTGCAAGAATTTTCTTAGTACATCTCATTAAGTGTCAGGCTTTTATTTTTTTGCTGACCCTCTACTTTGACAAGAGTGCTACTCTTTTCCAGGCAAGAGTCTCACTTCATAACATGCCCAAAGTAGGGGAGAACATCTCAGTCTCCTTTGTCTTCAAGGACATTATCGATGTACTTTTCAGGACAAATTGATTTCTCTAGAAGCTCCTGAGACTTTGGTTATTTTCACCAACACCCTAATTAAATTAATCAATTTTTATTTGATCTTCCATATGCATTGTACAGCTTTCACTTGGATATCAGGCTGTATAAATACCATGACTTGGGTCAGCTGCAACTTAGTGCTCTGGAAGATATCTTTGCTTTTCAAAACATAATAGAATTCTTGTGCAGCAGATTTTCCCCAATACAAGCACTGTTTTTCATTTCCTAATGGTTTTTGCCATGACTATTGAAGGTGAATCCAAGTAAAATAAAATACTTGGTAAGTTCAATCTCTTCTCATTTATTATTATGTTTATTCACTCAATTGCAAGGATTTTTTTCTTTCACTGAGTTGTAATTTGTACTGAAGACTGTAGTCTGATCTTCATCCATAAATGCTTCAAGTCTGCTTTGCTTTTTAAAAAATTTTTAAATTTAAAAAAAAAAAATTTTTGTCTGCTTTGCTTTAAGTGAGTAAAGCTGTGTCGTATGACCAGGGCATGAAGGTAATCAGATTTCCCATAGTCTTGAGGTTTAATTCTTCTTCATGTTGTCTAGTTCTAAGATTATTTGCTCATAATACTGATCAAATAAGCACTATATTGAAAGATAGAACCCTACACCCAGAGCGCCTGGCTTTAAACCACTAAATATTCTCTTATTCTGTCTGATTAACTGACTCTTAATCTATGTACAGGTTCTGTATAAACATAATTCCTATTTTTCTCTATGTTGTATCCTATGATTCAGACAGTAAAATGTGTTTGCATACCTAATGAAGCAAACATTTTCTATTATCTTCTTTCAGTATAGAACCATCTGACATCACAATGACATATCTCATTTCACATCCTCTTCTGAACCCAGTTTGAAACGTTAATAACTCTCAGCCACTACAGCCAATTTTGAATTAACTTCAATAATATTTTATTTGCCTGTATCATCAATGACATTGCTTGATAAATGTAGTATTTCCTTCTAATAAGTTTTCATCTTAAGCTGTCCTTTGGAATTTTTGTTCAGCTCTTTTACTACATCACATCTTCTATTTACTTTTCTACTGTACATTCAAAAACAAGTTCCACAGACTCTTCTCACCTCCAATTGGATCTCTTACTTCTTTCAAGTCTTTTTTTAATAATTAGCTTTATTGACACATAATTAATATAACATATAATGTAATGGTTCATTCATATTTAAAAGACATGTGCAATCATCAACACAACCATGATTAGAATATTTTCTTCTTTCTTTTATGCATTGCTATTAGTTCTCGATTGTCTCTCAACCACCACCAACATACCCACCCCCAAATCATTAAAACAGCTACTCTCCCTATAGATTTACCTATCCTGAATTTCAAATACAGAAATACCTACCAAAAGAAAACAATATAAAAATAAAACCTAGAAAAACTAAATAAAAAAGAACATATTATTAACCAGAACACATTTAACATGTGTCAAAAGGAATAGCATGCTATATGATGTTAAATTTTAACCTAATCGCATCATCAATAATCCAATTTCCATTGCACTCCAACAGCAATTCTAGTCACCACCTTACTCTAGGTTCACCAGACTTAATCTAGGTCTGGATCCTGCTAATGAATTTTGGACTTTCACTGTCATCCATATCCTTCTGTTAACCAGGTACTCAGAATTTAAGATTTAATGCCTTTCCTCCTCCAATTAAGATTTTATTATTTATAACCTTTGAATCAGATAGGTTATTGTGTTTATTCTGAGTGGATTTACCTGACACTTTCTTTAAATGGTTTCTTATTTAAAAACATGCATTTTAAATACTCAGCACTATTATTTCTGGTAGCCAGGAACAATTTGATTTCCAAAATCTAAATCTTACACTTTGCTGCAGCACCCATGTACTCACTGACATCTTAAATAGAGAACGTATTAAGTCAGGCCTTATCAGAAGAACTAATTATTCTGAGACAATGGTTACAATTAAGGGTGAGCCTACAATGTATTCATATATCAATAGTTTACATATGTCTTTGCTATACTTTAGAGACATCATTTTATTGAGGAACATCATAAATCATGCTCCTGGGGCCTATGGTGATTATATTGACAGTATCTTTGTTTTAAGTTATATACCATTAGCTAAAGATAAGTGTATATGTCAGCTTTTCAGAAAAAAACACATGGATTATTGAGGTATGAATTAGAAACTTAAGTCACTGGACACTATT
Organism: Nesogale talazaci; assembly: GCA_004026705.1. NCBI lineage: Eukaryota > Metazoa > Chordata > Mammalia > Afrosoricida > Tenrecidae > Nesogale > Nesogale talazaci. The sequence goes on along the minus strand of PVJH01023307.1, from coordinate 16,789 downwards.
TGCACACAAAAAATAAGAATTTGTAATGGGGGGAAATTTCTCAAAACCTCAAAAACACTTGCTCACAAAGGCACCACTATACCTAGTGGACAAAGTCATGTTATAAAAAAAAACAGAGCATGAAAGCAGCAAATGTATGGTAGTCTTAAGTTTCCATTTATTGATCACCTTCAATAAATGGCATATATACTTATATGCTTTGGGACAGTTATCAGAAGAGACCAGCTCCTGGAGAAGGACATCATGCTTACTAAAGTGCAAGAGTAGCATTTAAAAACAAGGCCCTCAAGGAGATAGTTTGACACAGTGGCTGCCACGATGGACTCAAAGGTGACACAGGACCAAGCACTGTTTCATTCTGTAGTGAATAAGGTTACTCTTGGGGAGAACCAACTTGATGGTTCTCCTCCCCCCCAAAAAAAACTCAAAGTAAAAGATTTGAAGCAAAGTCCAATGGCATCCAAATTCATAAGCTTAGGATAAAAGTAATTTGTTTCTACTCGTAGTAGGTCATTTCAGCCATAAGTTCAAGGGGATATTTCAGTTCCTTTAATTTGTTACAAATGTGTTTACAATAAAAATTCTTATAGCTTAGTGGGGTTTCAAAATTGAAATTTTCTGATGTGATGAATGAAGGATATTGTGCATTTCAAAAGGGGAAAGTCTAAATTTGTATTCTTCTATAGCATGTTTGGTCGGAGGCATCAAGAACTGGATAGGAAACTAAGTCAAAAATGTCCAATTAGTAACATAATGCCAGTTTTATTATCCCCTTGGGGTTCATGTAAGTAAAGCTAAGCATTTTTAATAATGGCATGCGCCCCAATTTGGTTTTACTCATTAACATAAATGAAATCGCCTCCTCTAAGGAAGTTGTACTCTTACCTGCTTGCAGCCTCTTCCCTTGGATTTCCATACAGTTTAGGAAGCACCCTTGTAGGTGTGTCGGTTAAGGAAACCAGAGAACAACGTTATATGGCAGAAACTGATTAGTCTCCCTCTCCAAACAGCATGTTGATGTACTAATTAGGAAATTCTAAATAGTTCATAAGCAAAACAGCAGAGAAGCTAGATTATAAGGAGAGGAATGTGGCATCAAGATTAGAGGAAAGCTTACTATCAATCTGCAATATGCGGATAGCACATTGTTTGCTGAAAGTGAGGAAATCTTAAATCATTCTAATAGATATCAAAGATTGAATTCTTTATATGGTTGATAACTCACTATAAAGAACAAACTTCTCACAACTAGTCAGAGAAGTGACATCATAAATGGAGAAAAGTTGAGGCTGTCAAGGATTTTGCCTTTGGGGGATCTATAACCATTGCTCATGGAAGCAGCAGTCAAGACTAGGAGACACGTTGCATTAAGTAAGTTCACTACACAAGCTCTCCCTAGAGTATAGAAGGGCCTGGAAGTTACTTTGAGGACTATGCTGCACATGACAAAGGCCATGGTATTTTCAATTGCATCATGTGCTTGCAAAAATTGCATATAAAGTAAGGAATTAAATAAAAAAAATTCAATGCATTGGAATTGAGGTTCTGACAAGTAACGCTGAAAGTACCACTGGCTGCTAAAATGCCAGAGGCCTGTCTTGGAAAAAGGTCATCCAGAGGGTTTTAGAGGTAAGGATGGCAAGATGCTTCCTTTTATAAACTTCTTCTTATATATTGTGGACATATTGTCAAGAAAGACGAGTCCAGAGAAAAATCATGGAGGAGAAAATAGCGGGAAGACGGAGGTGCCCAGGACGGAGCCCAGGGCTCAAGCACCGGAGCAGTGGGGAGCACGGGGCAATGCTTCCTTCACTGTGAGTCCCCAAAGGGCAGCGACGGCAACGCTCGTCGTCAACTTGTTCATTTCGCTCTTCCACTCCGTGAGGATCTCACGCATTTTAAAACTCTTTCATTGCAGGTATGTATATTTGTTATGGTATGGCTTCTTCTTCTATTATTCCTTTAGCTCAGGGATTCTCAATCTTCCTAATGTCATGGCCCTTGAAACACAGTTCCTCAAGTTCTGGTGACCCACCAACCATAAAAATATTTTCGTTGCTACTTCACAGCTGTCATTTTCCTACTGTTATGAATTGGGTGACCCCTATGAAAGGGTTGCTCAATCGTCTAAGGGGTCATGACCCACAGGTTGAGAACCACTGCTTTATTTATTGTCTTGTGCCCATTCTTGCGTTTCGTAGTGCTCTTTGCCTTGAAATCGATTTCACCAGTGACTAATATTCTGACTCCTGCTTCTTTATGGTTAATATTGGCTTGGTAAAATTTTCTCCATCCTTTGATTTTTAGTTTATCATTGTCTAGGAATTTAAGTTGTCTCTCATGTAGTCTTTGTTTTTTCCCTTATCCAGGCTGCTAAATTCTGTCTCTTCACTGAATGCTTTTGTTCCCCTTTTGTCCTGCATTGTTTTGAGTGCTGCTATGCTCGTGTTAGGGTGTTGTCCTGTATTTTGCTCTCTGGTTTATCTGCTGCTATTTTTCACTCTTTCCATAGTGATCCTGTTAATATTTTTGTAACTCTGGGTTTTGTTTAAATATTCATTAATTTTTATTTGTCTGGAAAATATATTTCTTTCATATTTGAGAAATAATGTGGATGGATATAGGATTCTTGGTTGGCATGTTTTTTTCTTATGGAATTATATATATGTATATATAATATATATCACTCCATTGTTACTTGTCTACATAATTTCTACTCAGAAGTTCATCCTTTTCCTTATCTGCTCTTGTTTGTGACTTTTCTTTTTCCCACCACTGCCCTCAGAATCCTCTCCTTTTCTTTGAGTTTTTGACCACAGTATTTGGCAATGTTTTCCTTGTGGAATCTATCAGTCTTTTGGGACTTCTTGTAGTTTCTTGAATGGTTATTTTCCACTCCCTTTATGATCTCGATGGAAATTTCTTTAATTATTTTGTATTATTTTCTCTTTACTTGTTTTGTTGTTTGTTTCTGCTTGCTCCACAATTGCATTGAGACATATGTCATTTTTATAGTAGCGAAATGGAGAAAAAGGGACAGTGATGGGTACATTGGGAAAATAGGGCAGAGGGGAAAAAAAAGGATAAAATAAAGATAATATTAGTAATAAATAGACTCTATCTGGGTAGAATACATGATTTGTAAAAATAATGAGAAAATGTATTATAAAAGAGGTAATAAGATTAATAAGTCATGAACACACATTAATCTAGGAAAAGGAAAGAGAGTGAAAAGAGGTATTGAGTGGGGCAAGAGGAAGGTGTAAGCAAATATTAAATTGAAGATATTAATCATTGGTTTTGTTTATAATATTTGTTCAATATCAATCAGTGTTTGGGATTATCTGGAGAACTAAGCTTAGTATCACTCTTCTGCAAAATAGTGGCGCAGCACAAAATGTCCTCACCCCCACTAAGGGAACACAGAAGATAAGAGTGCTATAGCAAAATGTGGTGAAGAATTTAGATGGCCCCCAGCTATTAGACAAAACAGCATCTGGGGTCTTTGAGACCCCTAAGGCTTGTGTGAAAACAAGCAGTCATCTAAGTGAGATGCCACCCTGGCCCACATGGAAGGAGCATAACACACCATCATCAATCACAGAAGGACTGCAACCTGTATAATCAGAAGTTGATTTAGCATCAGAGCTTAAATCAGGAGAATTCAGTGTGCAAATGGCCATGGATGAGAGTGGGAACCCAAGAATCCTTTGTGGAACCACATGGCCTCTGGAGAACTCCCCGCTATTCAAAATTTAGGGATCGGAGGAAAGTAGTCACTTAACGTAGTGCATGGAATAAATGAGTATAGAAGATCAAAAGAAGAAATCTGACTTGATTAGTTAAAACTCTGTTACTAGTCTCCGCTATGATGTACACTGGAACTTACCTGGCTTCCAAAATTTTCTGTGTTTTTTGGTCACATTGCTTTGTGTTTTGATTATTCACTTTAGGTAATCCCAGCAGTGTTATGTCATTGGAGGTCACCCTCTTGAAGTTGTGCTATATCTTTTTCCATTCTTGGTATTGCTCGTATGGAACCCAGCACTGATGAATCTATAGGGACAGCAAGTAGAATAAGCATTTCACTGGGAGTGAGGTGCAGTAGTGTTGGAGACACAAAAGGACGATAATATCAAGGAGTCCAGGTAGAAGAAAGAATGCTTGGAAACTGACTGTGATGGCAATTGTACAATTCTATTTGACGAGATTGAACTATGAAATGGTGTATGTATTAAATCCCAATTAATAATATAATACACTTTTAAGAATTTAAAAGATGAAATTCAGTTCCTGCACGGCTGGTGGGAGAATTTTATAAGATATAAGATTGTTGCTTAATCTAATAACCATTAGGATGAGAACACAGGATCAGCAAATATTCAAAGTCAAAGATAAACAAAAGCAACAGGAAATCTAGAGTATTAGCATGTAATAAACATAATAAAACAAAGGCAAATGTTGACATTGTGATGAATGCAATTTATGTTCTTGAATTGATATAATGTGCAAATCTTCACCAAGAAGTCAGTAAAATAAAACCACAAAATTCTTGTTGAGGTTTTCTAAGTACTAGAAATTATAAAAAAAAATTGTGACTGCAGTAAATCCTCTTTTACATGAGCATATAGACTAAGTAGTTTTAGAACATGGGAAGATCTTAATTTAAAATCTGGAAAGAATTTTAGATTTAGCCTGTTTAAAAGCAAAATTTGAGAAAAATATGATTTTTTTCTCTCAAAAGTCTGATAAAAACAATTATCAGCAAATATTTTTGACATATATTAAAATAACCTCTACAATCCCATCTTTTGATAACTTATCATGAGACTATTAGAAAGTCAGAATTTACCAGATATTACTTTTGGTGTTGTTTAGTTTTTTTTCAACTTTGGGATTGAATTGAGATGGGATTAAAGTAAGAATTCAATACTATTGTTCTATTGCAACAAACTGAGATGTGCAATTGATACATTAAATATATAAAATTAAGTACTTAAAATATCTATTTTTAATGTAACCAGATGTCCTGCTTTATAACAATTTGTCCTGCATCCTGTGGTGTTTTAAACTTGAATAAATATATTGCAATATTATTTTTGCATTCTATGAACATTTTTCTTGCTCATATAGACCAAATTTTTATCAAGATCCCTCCCCCTCCCCCAGTCAGTGGTGTCTCCCTTAAAATGGGTCACAAAATTTTTGATCCCTATATAGGCATATAAAACATTTTTAATATTTTGATTTTGTTAGAGAGGAAAACTGACAAAGTGAATTGCTTTTTTCCAACAGTTCTACCTTCTTAGGTGCTGAGTTTGCTGGTATCTGACAGCTTCATAAGATATACAAACAAACAAAACAAAACAAGAGTTTGAAAACCTGTTGTATCAAGTTTCTTTCTTTCAAGACTAATCTGGCACCATGAGATGAAAATCAGACACAAGAGTTTATATCTAGCTTCCTATCAGTTACTCTTTACATCTCCAATAAAGGACTATATAAATTTATGTACATAATAGGAATTTCTCAAATTATATTTTGTCAAATTTCAAGTCTCTTTTACTGCCAAGTATCATCTTTAAAGGAAACATTGCATACTTATAATAGAACATGGTATAATGGCACATAAATATAGCCACAGTGTTTTAAGGATGTGGGGAGATGGAAAACTCTCAACAATACGTATGAAAAGAAAATGTTTTAAAATTATCTATGGTAGTGATTGCACATTTCTTAATAAGACTAAGCAATTAAATTGTATGATATGTGGAGTCCATGTCAATAAAGCTATTTTAAAGAGTGATTACAAGGACCCTTTTACATTTTTTTGAGAAGTATTATAGAACTTGTAGATATATTCTTCTCATCCAACTTTCTCCCAAACTTTTATGATTTAAAAACAGCCTAATAGCACAGTTGAGGTATTGCTCATATACTTATATGTCCTTTACCAGACTTTTGTTTCTCTCTTAAATATTTCAGTATTCTTTTCTATTAATTTCCTTTACCAAAAACTGTTTGCTCAGCTTTTAAAATATGCAAGAGATTAAGGTTGCTGATTCACTGATTTCAGTGTTATTTCAAGATTTGTGAGAAGTGTGTCTTCTTGTTCTATACAACCCAAATCATAGTGCCTGTCAAATGTTTAAGTTGTCGATTTCCATTTCTAAACAGAATTAGTTCTAAATTCTCTACAAAACTAAAGTAGCCTATTTTATGCTTCCATGAAAAATAATGTTTAAATTGTGTAAGCTACAGGATCAACTCAATATGAAGCGTTTTTAACACACAAATTTAAGAATCAGAGTGTTTATATTTTGAGGCATATATTTAGCTCTTGATTTTATATTCATCTCCTTCTATCTTTTAAAGATGGCTAATGTGGACACAAGGGATTATCATAAAAAGTTTTCTGTGTAAATTTTGGAAGTAGGTGTAATAGAAAATTACTGTTATATCTTAGGAATATAGATTGCCTTAGAAAATATGCAGAAACAATACACTCAGCCAAGAAATTACAGAAGCCACATCCACATGTATTTTCCTTCCTAGGAATGGTTGGTCATTTGATTTTTGGAATTTAGCTCATATCAAAAGTCTTTTAAGCAGCTTTAGATATGGTGGGCAAGGCCAAGATCATTGTTTCAAATGCACCTGCAGCTCCATGGGAGAAAGTCGAGGCTTTCACATTATATATATAGGATGAATATAAGTCAGAATTGATTTGAAGATACTGGCTTAGGTAGACCTTTCTTTAAAATCATTTCTATGATGGGCTTTTGAAATTTTGTATTTTGTAACTTTTCAAACTGGTTTTCATATTTCAGTTGGAAAACCGGTTTCTTTAAATTCATTTTTATAGCTGGTATCATGCTCCATGAACTCTAATGACTGAGAGTCTGGCAGCCCCAGACACTCAGTGGTATCTCCTCATTTTAAGGTGTCATTAATTTCTCCTTGAGACCCCCCTTACTTTGTGGGCCTGGAATGTTTGCCAAGATAATAAAATACAGCGATTGTAGTGCTCACCTTACCTATTTCTTATCTCTTAAACATTACTGGCCTTCATTACTAAATATCCCGGTCTTGAAATGATCAGTTTTGTCAAATTTGGGGCTGTTCTTAATAAGATAGCAATGTCAGTCTATATTGTTACACCTTCTTAGCTAGAAGCAGAAATTATGACTTTCTAAATAGAAAGAAAATGTTTATTTGTGCTCAGAATTATTTGATATACTGAATCACACAAAGACTCTCAATTACTGTCACAAAGATGATTCAAACTAATACCCACCCTCCTGGACAGAGCAGAATTGCTCATGTGCATTTCTGAGACTAACTCTTTTCAAGAGTAGAAAGTCTATCTTCCTCCTGTGAAACACCTGGTTATTTGAAACTGCCCACCATAAAGTTAGCCGTCCGACATGTAGGCCACTACATGAACAGTGCTCCTGATATGATGCAAAGTGGTGTTATATTTATGGCATTTTATTTTATAAGTATAAACCTGCATGCCCTCTGATAACAAAATGAAATATTTTTAAATGGTGGAGGATATGTTAATATTTTATTTATTTATTTATAAATTTTTATTGGGACAGAATCCAGGTAGCATACGATCCAATAATCCATTAAACTAAAATTAGCTCCTCATTGCCACTCAATCTCCCTGCCATATCCCCCAAAACAATCCAGTAACTTTCTCTGTAGATTCACCCATCCAGCATTTCATGTACTAAAAAAAATACCCAAACAAATACAAAAACTAACATTAATAACAAAATTAATGCAGATGGAAGGAGATGAAAGAAGATGGCATCTGTCCTTAATACCTGCTGCCAAACCAGAAAATTGTGAGAAGCAAAGGAGATTGGGAGGAAGAGTCCTGAAATTAGAGCTAGAGTCCTAGGGTCTGTCCTGATCCCCACTCTTTTGTAATTTCCCTCACAAAGTGAACCAAGAATGCACTAAATAACTCAAGGTTCAATGTTTTTCTATTTTTCGTTCCTTTTGCTTCTTTTATTCTTTTTCCTCTTCCCTCTCTCTTTTCTATCATACGCCACTGCTGGCTTACATGTCATTACCCTCTGCCTGGGGCTACTCAGCCCAAATATCAAGGCGAACTCCAGCTCTCTCTCTGTGAGGACTGCACAACACAAGTCAGCTGTGACAGCCTTCTACAGAACTCTTTGCTGCTCATGAAAACACTCTTGACCTCTAAGGTGATCTTTCCTATTGATGAAATTCCAACCCAGCACCAGTGGGATCCTGCACTAAAAGGACACACCAACCTGCCATTTGGGGGCAGGGTTGAAAACCCTCCAGCACCACATTCAGGCAACCATGGGTCGGCTATCTCTTTTTTCTTTATTTTTTCCCTCTCTCTTTCTCCTCTCTTTACCCTCACAGTCAATCTTAGTGAGCACAGTTATGTTTTTTCCATTCTATCTCTTTCTTTTCTTTCTTTCTTCCATTTTTCCTGTCTCCTGTTCTTTCTTCTTCTTGCTCTTTTCTCATCTCTCTTTCTACTTCACTCCGCTCCTTCTTTCCTTCCACGTGCAACTGATGGATTCCAGCCCCTTCTGTCTTCTGTGACAGTGCTGCACAAGACCTGAGGCAGTGCTAAACACAACATGCCACAGAGCTTAGCTACCTATATATTTCTTTCTCTTTTGTTGTTCTCTTTCTTTTGTTCCTCTTCTCATTTATCTTGTGTTCTCACCTTCTCTCTCTTCTCTCTTTCCTGCCAAAGCTTTAACAGATCCAGTGTTTCTTTATTTTGGATTTTTTTTTCACGCATGACTGCCCTGGTGAGAGTAGGAAGCCCAGTCTTGCTCCTGGAGAGCTGCTGCTGGATTTGAACCATCAACCCTGTGGGCCGCAGTCCCACACACAACCCATGCACCACCATGGTTCAGCTTTTGTTGGACGCTTTAACATTTGTTTCGTATTTGAATTTTTAATGGGTTGGGGTGGAGATTAGTTTGTTTTGTATTCTTGATCCTGTCTTTGTTTTCTCCTTTTTCTCATTTTCTTCTCTTTCCTCTGTATTTCCTTTCACAAGCCACTGTGGGACTCCAGACTTCTACTATCCTCCTAGGGCAACACTGAAGGCCAAGTTAGGGGACCTCCCACATGCACTTCTTGGATTTATATGCCACAAGAAAAATCATATGCCAGTTCTCTTCCATACACCAAGTGACTGGGGCATCTCCTCTTCAAACTGCTGGCGGAACTTCAGTCTGAACACCAAGTCTCTACAAATGACTGGCGAAACTCCTGGACACTTCCAGTGGCGTTCCATGCTGCTACAGAAGCATCCACCCAAACTTCACACAATCTCCTTGACTAGAGTATTCACCCTCCTATGTATGGTGCTCTACACCGAGGACTGTACTCCCAAAAGCTTTCTGTGGTATTCTAGTTACAGAAGGAAACACCACACATCACCTGTATAGCTCCAAGCACCCTCAGATAAACCACTACAACTTACATAGAAATCAACCAGTGAAATGTAATGCTCGTGGGCCTGCAACCACCCAACCAGCATCCCATAAGAGGACTTATTCAACCCACATTCCAAATAACAGAATACTAGTTGGTTATTGTAACAGTGAAACCACAGGAAGATACAGCTGTAGCCAGACCACCCCCAATTACCACCTGCAGGTAATTCATAGAAACACTCATACTAGTCCCCCAAGAGAGAGGCCAGTTCTCTTTGACTCTGGAAGATGGTTCTGAGATCTTCTGAAATAGCACATAACGAGCAACCAGCCCCAACAACCTCAACAGAAAGCTGAAGAAACATAAGACAATGACAAAAGAAATCATGATCCTAAAGATGTGCATAGTTGAAGCAGATATGCACCTGTCACATAAATGAATTTTCAGGATTCTGCTGGAGTCATACAGGATATTAGGAAAGCAATACAGAAAAAGGATGAAATGATAGAGGTGATAAAGGAGATGCATCAAAGAGAAATACAGGACTTAAGGAAGAAAATGACAAAATTCAATTGCAAATTGACAAACTTTGCCAACAGACTTGAGGAAGCAGACCATTACATGAGTCACGTAGAGGAAAACAAAGCGTACACCAATAAATGGAAAAAGCAGTCAAATAAGACAATCAGAGGGGCTGAGGAAAACATTAGAACTATGTGTGCTGCTATGAGGTGGAACAATATTAAGATAATTGGACTACGGGGATAAGACACTATAAAGAATTCAGCAGCAAAAATAGTGAGGGAATTATTTGAGAAAATTATCCCAGCTTAATAAATAAAAATCAGAGAACCACTTAGGAGGTTGAAAGAACACTAGCCAGATTGAAACCGAAGAATTCACCAAGACACATAATATCCAAATTATCCAACTATAAGGAAAAAAAATGTCACTTATAAAAGCACCCAAATAAGAATATGTTCAGACCTATCAGGGGACATGATGAAGAAGAGAAGGGAATGCAGTAACAATTCAAAAAATTGAAGGAAAATGAAGCAAATACAAGAATACTATAGAATTTAGAGACTTCCCAGACAAGGAAGTGCTCAAAGAATACATAAAAATAGGCCCAACCCTACAAAAGATCCTTGCCAGCCCAATATGGACAGAAGAACAATACTTACTATCTGCAAATAAGAGATCATCACATATCCATGTATAGCATGACAAAGAGAAATCAGCCCCCAAGATAGCATTGACTCAATAGTAGAAAGAAGGCAGGAAAGAATCTCTCTCTCTCTCTCTCTCTCACACACACACACACACACACACACACACAAAACACCAATGGATATGATAGGTAGGTATGAAAACACCCAACACAAAAGGTATAAGATGAATGTAATAGCAGTGAATATCAATGGCCTGAACTCAAGCATCAAAGGACACAGGCTAACAGACTAGCTCAGAAAACAACCCACTGATCTACTGCCCACAGCAAACACTCGTCAAGCTTGCAGACAAAATCAGATTGAGAATTAAAGGATGGAGGAAAATATACCAAGTAAACAGCAATGGTAGTGCAACAAAAGCAATGGCAGTGATCATAATATTTGACAAAAAAGATATTGGTCACAGCAAGACACAAATGGGGAACTAGATAATCATCAAGGGAACAATAGATCAAGAAGCAGAAAACATGATAAATATATATACAGCCAACAAGACATCTTCAAAATTTGCAAACCAAGTACTCCAAAAGATGAAAAAAGAAATCACATGCTCAACAATCGTAGTAGGTGACTTTAATATATCACTCTCTGAAAAAGACAGAACACTGGGCAAGAAACTCAACAAGGAGGCTACATATCAAAACAGCCCAACTGGGTGATAGATATTTTCAGGATGTTCCACCCAAATGCAAAAAAAAAAGTGCATTCTTTTCATGCCCACTTGGCACATATCAAATCTGAATAAATTAAAGAACATAGAGATTATACAGATGTCTCTTTCCAATGACTGTGCCATAAAACTGGATATCAACAGATGGATGATAAAGAAAACAAGGGAAACAATTGGGGGATGAATAATTATTGCAAAAGGAGGGTGTATTTGCCAGACCAGAGTTTAAATCAGGAAGTTTCTAGAAACCAGTGAAAGTAAAAATACAATGTGCTTAAAGCTTTGGGATGCAGCAAAGGCATTTATTACAGGAAGAATGATAGCAATAAATGTATACATGAAAAAGGACACAAAATTTGTTATGCTGACACAAAATTTGTACCAATTTGAGCAGAGTCAACAAAACAATCCTTCTAATAGCAAAAGGAAAGAAATAATAAGAGTCAGAGCTTAGACACATGAGAGGGAAAAAACTAGGGACAAATTAATGCAGATAAAATTTGATCCTTTAAAAGAATTAACGGAATTAATAGACCAGTGGCAAACCTAACCAAAGAAAGGAAGGAACAAATATCAATTGTAAAGATGAAGGATGAAGCAAGGGGCGTTACAACAGAAACTAAAGAAATCAAAAGGATAGCTACACAGTACTACGAAGGATTGTACTCTAACAAATTCAATCACTTGGAAGACATGGACAAGTGCATGGAAGTACCATCCCTCGCTACACTATTCCAAATGGATGTGAAGACCCTCAACAGACCCATAGTAATGGAAGAAATAGCCAAGTTTATTACGGGATTTCCAACAAAATGCGTCTCCTAGACCAGATAGCCTCACAAGAGAATTCTACCAAGCATTCAGAGAAGAAATGCCACCAATGCTACACACACTCTCCCAGAACATCAGAACATAGAAAAAGAGGGAAAACTCATTCCTATAAAGCTAATATAACTCTGAAAGCTAGAGCAGGCAAGGTTTCCACAAGAATTGAGAACTAGAGATCAATATCCCTAAAGAACATTAATGCAAAAATCCTTAACATGATAATAATCAATAGAATACAAAAGCATATAAAGTTTTATTCACCATGACTAAGTGGAATTCATACCAGGAATGCAGAGATTGTTCAACATATAAAAGACCACTAGTATTATTTGCCATATCAACAGGAAAAAGTCTAATAACCACATGATAATATCGATATAGTCTTTGAACACATTCAACAAGATCTAACACCCATTCCTATTGAAGAGGAAAGTTATAGAACACTATAACAAGAAACCAAGAGTGATAAAAGTAAACCCAGACAATAGATATAGAAAGACAATTCCTCATTATTTACATGAAAAACCAGCAGCCAACCTTATTGATAATCAATAGAAAAAAAGATTAAAACAGTTTCACTGAAAAAGGGGACCAGACCATTTTGCTCACTCTTATTTAACATTGTACTGGTATTCCTAGCTAACAACACAAGACAAAGAAAAGATATCAAATGCATTTTTCTGGAAAAGGAAGAGGTGAAACTATCATTATTCTCAGATTATATGATTTTATGCATCAAAATCTCTGAGATTGCACAAGTTGAGTGTTGGAATCAATAGAAGAATAGAATGGCAGAATACAAGATCAACAAACAGCAGTCTTTTGGACTGCTATACATATCAGACAAGATCACACAAATTCAACAAGCGGTCTGGATTTGATGGAAAGGAGGGTGTGGGAGGCCTCGTGGGGATTAAGCAAGGACAAAGAATCCATGAGGAAACACTGAAACACCAATGAAGGTGGAACAAGATGGTGAGACAGGAGGGAGACGGAAGGAAATAGAGGAAAGAGCTAGAAGGCAAAGGGCACTTGCAGAGGTCTAACATGGGTATGTCCATACATAAATACAACTATGTTATAAGTTGGGAATAACTTTAAGAACATATCTATAGGCCAAATATTAGGGCAGCAGGTGGACCTTGGGCCCACACCCTGGTGCACCCTCAATGGAAGAAAACTTTGTTCTATGAATCTGGCATTCCTCGAGGCTCACTGGCCCAACATGATCACTGAAGTAAAATGGGTTCATAAGCAAATGTGGTGAAGAAAGATGATGGTGCTCAGGCATCAAAGGATATATCACCTGGAGTCTTAAAAGCCTAAACAATAGACCATCCACTTGAGAAGAGACCACACCCACACAGAAGTAGCACAACAGCTAGCATGGTAACATGGTGGTGAAAGGTCTAGGCAATAGACATCAAATGGAGGGGGGGAACACATATCAATGTGCTCACATACCCCCAAGGTGCCCACTGAGGACATGTGGGAGCATGAGCAAGAGTGGTGAAGAAGGCTGATGGTGCCCTGCTATCAAAAGATATAGCATCTAGGGTCTTAAAGGCTTGAGCATAAACAAGCAGCCATCTAGCTCAGGAGCAACAAAACCCACCATAAAAGAAGCTCGCTTGCCTGTACGATCATGAGGTGCTGAAACAATCAGGCATCAGGCATCAAAGAACAAAAATCAAAATCAATGGCCCAATTAACTCCCGATATCGCTGAAGGCAAATGGGTACAGAGGCAGACAAAAAGATGGTGCCCAGCTACCAAATGACTGAATGTCTAGAGTCTCAAAGACTTGAAGATAACTGAGTTTCCATTCAGCATGGAGACAGCAAAGTCCACATGGAAGAAGCACACCATCAAGTGTGATCAAGAGGGCCCAAAGGGAGCAGATATGGAGCAACAAAGAATTGGAATCACTTTATTATGAGTGAGGGGAGGGACAGAGTGGGGACTTAAGGCCCACTGGTGGGTAATTGGCCACCCCCTACAGGAGAGCCACAGGTAGGAGACAGCCTAGTCATGCACTCTGACTAGGCTGTGATGATGCATACAAGTTTTCTCTAGTTCCTGAGGTCTCCCTACCCCCCAACTATCATGATCCCAACTTTACCTTGCACATCCGGTACAAGAAGAAGGTACACTAGTGGAGAGGGGAATGGAGATATGGAGAAATCAGGATGGATGAGCCCCCTTGGGCCTGTGGTTAGAATGGAACTACTGGATGGGTGGAGAGAAGATGGGGTAGAGACGGAACCAGCTGCAAGGATCTACATATGACCTATCTGGAGGACGTGCATGGGGGAGTGGGCTGAGGGAGGTGTCGGGGAGGGTAACATGAAAGAATAATAATACTTTATAAAGTATTGATGGTTGATGGGAAAGAGAGAGCAGGGGAACAGGGGACGGGTTGGAGGAACCGACACCAGGGGCTGGGGGAAAGGGCGGATGTTTGGACAATGATGACGGCAGTGGACGTGCGAGGGTTCTTGTCACAGTATGTTTATTTATGTATTGGAAAAATGATGTACAAGCCCCCAATAAAATGATTTTTAATTAAAAAAATCACACAAATTGAAATATTTTGGGATACACCTAAATAATGAAAATGAATAAATGAAAGATTTGTATCAGGAAAATTATAGAACACTGTAGCAAGAAACAGAGAGTGAGCTCAATAAGTAGAAGAATATTCCATGCTAGTGTATTGAAAGACTCAATATAGTAAAGATGTCAGTTCTGCCCAATGCACTATATTGGTTTAATGCTATCCTGATATGAATACCATCATCTACTTTAAATAATTTGAAAAACTGATTACCAATTTCATAAGGATATGCTCAGAATTAGCAGAGAACTCAAGAAGTACAAAGTGGAAGGGCTTACTCTACCTGATTTTATTACAAATTGTATGCCCACAGTGGTCAAAACAGTGTGGTACTGGTATAATGACAGATATTCAAACCAACGGAAATGAACGTAAGATGCAGTAATAAAAATATCAGTATACATTTGGCTTTTGATAAGAGCCAAAAAATAGCTAATGAAAAATGGATTCCCTCTTCAATAAATGGTGCTAGGAAAATGGATATGTACTTGCAGAAAATGAAACAACACCCTTACTTCACTCCATGCACAAGAATAAACTCAGTGAATCACAAACATTGAAGTAAAACCCAAACAATTAGGGTCTTGAATGAGGGACTTGGAGTGGGAAGCTAACTAAATTTCCATCAACAGATGAATGAATTAAAAAACTGTTGTACCTACCTACAATGGAGTACTATGCATGGCTAAAAAGCAGTGATGAATGAAGGAAACATATTTCAACATGGGAAGAACTGGAGGAACATGAATCCGCTGAGATAAGCTTATGGAAAAAATGCAAATGGAGCATAGGAAAAAAGCTTATATATACAAGCATTCCTAGAATGAGGCCCAGGTGGTATGGCAGGGGAAGGAGACTAAATCAAGGGCTACATATGGTAGCCAAATAAAAGATGGGGGAGGGAGAAAAAATATATAAATGTGGGGTGTAGGTTAGGGCACTAACCTACCCAAGGGAAGTGTATTGTTTATGTCTCCATAGGGAAAGATGGACCAGACTTCAACCTGGTGCTATGGGAAGTGAATACAGCATGCTGGCATAGAGCAGAGAGACTGTGGTGCAGTGTGTGGGCCCAACCCCAATACCAACTATGTGGACAACTGCCCCTTCCCCTAGATGAATTTAGAGGACAGCACTGAAGCTGCAGCATGGGGAGGTAGACATAGCTGATAAGAACACATGGGAGCAATGAAGGAAGCAAGAAAGAATGAAATACATCCTAGCCCACCAACCTTTGTGGACAATATCCCAGGTCAGAACACCCAATGCATGGACAGCACTGGAGACACATTGTTGGAGTTGCACCTGGGCTGACTCTACCACACAGAGGCAAAGGGCATTTATAGAGGTCTAAATACAGGCATGTACATATGTAAATATAAATATGATGGAGAAATAGATCTATGTGTATCAATACTAAGGTAGCAGATTGTTATTGGGCTTCCACTCGACTACTCTCTCAATGAAAGAGCAATTTGTTCTATTAAATTGGCATTCCATGTTGCTCAACTTCACAAGATCACTGAAGACAAAGCCGGTGCATCAGCAAATGTGGTGAAGAAAGCTGATGGTGCCCATCTATTAGAAGATATAGCATTTGGGGTCTTAAACACTTAAAGGTAAGCAAGCAACCATCTAGCTGAGAAGCAACAAAACCCACATGGAAGAAGCACACCAGCCTGAGTGACCATGAGGTGTCCAAGGCAACAAAGAACAAAAAAATCACATCATTGTGAATAAGGAGGAGTGCAGATTGGGGACCCAAAGCCCATCAATAAGCAACTGGACATCCCCTTATAGAGGGGTCACAGGGTGGAGATGAGCCAGTCAGGTTTCAGTGTAGCAGCAATGGAGCACAACATTTCTCTAGTACTTTTTTTTATTATATCTTTTTATTATGGGTTCATACAACTCATCAAAATCCATACATTCATCCATTGTATGCAAACCACATTTGTTGTCATCATCATTCTCAAAACATTTTCTTTCTAC